>CM022298.1:18758859-19033083 GCA_011799875.1 Thinopyrum elongatum | reverse complement strand
GACGACCTTGCCCTTGCCGCCGAGCAACCAGGCAAGCCCCCCCCCCCTTTGAGCATATCGATATCGCCCATTCTATTTCTCATGCTTGCATTAGAATTGCTGCTGCTGCTGCTGCTTTACCTATTCTGATGCATAGCCTGTTCATTGTAACCTGCTGTTGATAATTACCTACATATCCTAAACTGTTTAGTCTAGGCTGGGTAGAGACCTATCAGTGACCCCACTTATCCCGACTGCCGCGCTGGATCGTCAGAAGACCCGATCAACGGGATTGAAGACCAGGCCCCGACACCGCACATCACCCCCCCTTAGTTGTAACGACACTGCAGTGTTACTATCGAGTGTCGAGGGTGATACCTCGTCAGCACTCCTGATGTTAACTCTGTAGAGCAGCTATTTGGTCGTGGTCATCGAGGGTGATTCCTCCTTCTCCACTTCCGATACGACCCTGTCGTACAACACATCAAGTGTGAACTCATCGAGGGTGATTCCTCCTAAGTTCGACTTGACGGTTACATCGAGTGGGCATCCGTCGAGGGTGATACCTCGGATTTCCTTGATGTTATGGACACACGGTTACTGTGACTTTACTGCTGAACCTTGATAGAGATGGGTCGGCCCCCGAAGGGGGACCCGAGGAAGTTACTTTTACTACAGGACTGAAGGGACAGGCGGTACCGCCCAGTAGAGGTGGACCTGAGTTCCCGACAGTCTTTTACGAGACGGGTTGACCTGGATGGTGCCCGAGTGATGAATACGAGGCGCGGCCGGGCATTCATGGCCCTTGCCGCAAGTCCTCGAGACGGGGCGACGGGGTCACATCTTTCGTGAGTCTCTGCTCGTAACCGCAAGCCCCTAGGCCACTATGATTTGGATATTTGATCCGAGCAGGCCTCTGGCCTGATAGCACTAACCATCACGTGGGCATAGTATGGGCGTTCTGCATCGTATGCATCAGCCGAAAACTCTGTCAGACGTCCAGTTCAGCACTGCGGCCGGGCTGGGCCGGCACCATCCTGAGGGGTGGAGCCTGGTTCGCCCGGCACGCAACGACCCGGAGGGCGAGGGGCGATGGCCAAGACCCCCTTGCGCTTAGGATGTAGACCGGCGGGGACCTCTCTGCTGAGTTGTAGGTAGGGTTGCGATGTGTCGTTTGGCCGAGGCCGGGCATTACCCTGGAAAGTGTGTCCGGCCGGAGTTAATCGAGCGTGTTGGGTAAGTTGGTGCACCCCTGCAGGGAAGAACATTTCTATCGATAGCCGGTCCTACGGTAAAGGACACTCGGAGTTGTATCCCGATCGATACAACTAGAACTGGACCCTTGAGACGTTAACAGGTTGATGACTGTATTGGCTCTGGGATCGCTTTCTCACAGGGAGTCGAGAAAGGATCTCAGGACGAGGTTTGATGACTTTATGGCTCTGGGATTGCTTTCTCGCAGGGAGTCGAGAAAGGATCTCTGGGTGAGGTTGATATTATTACTGCTACATTATATGGTATTGTTCCACTCTCTTCTGTTGCTGCAAGATCGCTGAAGATGCTAGTCTTCGATAGGACTAGGCCTTCTCTCTATTCTGGCATTTCTGCAGCCCAGTCCACATATACAGCCTCCCTTTGATAATGTTGCATATGTAGTGTAGATCCTTGCTTGCTGAGTACTTCAGAGTACTCACGGTTGCTTTTCTTTCCTTTTCCCCCATATCAGTTCGTCGTGGCCAGATGACGGAGCCGCTGAGACAGCTACCCCCGCCGATGATCGACTACTACTACTACCCTGAGGATGGATACTACTGCGAGCTTGTCGACGACCAGGAGTAGGTTCGGAGGGTCCCAGGCAGGAGGCCTGCGCCTTTCGATCGTAGTGTTTTATTTTTGCCCCGCCTTTCTAAAGGCCTTTCTGTTTCTCTTTTATATCTGTACTCAGATATCTGATGCTTTCGCTGACGCTTGTATGCCATCGAGCTATGTATTCGAGCCCTCGAGGCCCTGGCTTGTAATTTAAAGCTTGTATGACTTTATTTATGTTTTAGAGTTGTGTTGTGATATCTTCCCGTGAGTCCTTAGGCTTGATCGTGTGCATTTGCGTGTATGATTAGTGCACGATTAAGCCGGGGGCGTCACAATTATCATACTTGATGATGGACGTTGGTAGCTTCGGTTTGTTTCGAAACCTTAGAAGCCACGAAAAACTAGTTTTTTGCATGGACCAATTAGAGGCGTCTAACTTGGTTTTGCAGGAGGGTTTACATGTGCATGTGATGTGGTATAGCGGTGCTCATAATAATTTGATTATGTATGAGATGACTATATAATGTAAATTGATTAACATGACCTGCGTGTCATGATTCGGCATGATGGCTGGAGCCATATGATTGCACTTTAAATGACCTGTGTGTCAACCTTGTGTAATACATTATTTTATTAGCTATAGAGATAGCAATATTATCTGCTGCATCTACAAGGTGGTGGCAATCTTCGCGAAGGTGATCACCGACGTGAATGCCGAAGACAAAGGAATACAAGACTTCTCCGTCAGAAAGGGCTATACCATATCATGCTATTATGAATTGCCTGAGATGTTTATCCCTTATGATGCAACCTCCTTGATTGCGCGGTAGTCGCTTTTATTAGGGTGATCTCTCACAAAAATATCAAGTAGTTAGTGTTCTCCCAAGTGTAGCACCATCTACAACACGTATCTTTTCGGGGTGCGCCATGTACACATGAGCACGAACGATTAGAGAGGTGTAAGGCGGGTGAAGGTCAGACCTCACTGCGTGATCACTTGGTTGTCTTGACGTTTAGGCAGGACAGTCCTGAGCTCGGAACACACGCATCAAAAGATGGACAAGAGTCACATAGAGATGTGATTGGCAAGTTGGCCTACCGATTGAAATTCACGTCATCAGTGATGAACCCGTCAATGGCGTTGAATTGATATGCGGATCTTGAATCACTCACAATCAATTATGAGAGATATTAACTTGAGTGGGAGCGCACTGTTGAAGTAACTTGTTTAATTCTCAGTGCAGTTAATTATGAACACTGTCTAAGTGTGGTTTGCTTAACAGTTATAGAATAATGGCTCGTGTTTCCACCTTCCCTGTTAAAATTGAATAAGCTGTTAAGTATCTGGTTAAAACTTTACGGTTGGTAACGTAATGTGAGGATTGTCCTCAAGAGTGCCGAGAAGGACATTGTCCTATCGCATACTTTCGGTATTCTCTCGCTTATGCTATGGATCATGTGACTCTCGTCCTTCGATCCAAAAGCTAGAATTCCGTTTCAGTCAAGTGCAATATGTTTGTTTCCATGAGACCCAAACTTCGAAAGTTTGGATAGTTATGTGATATTCATGGAATCTGAAAATCATTTTTCAGAGACAGACAAAGGCTAAAAGATATGAGATATCCAAAGCAATGTTTGTTTGCAAACTATTAGTAAAGAAGTTTACTATGCATTAGACTGATAAGAGAGGGATCCAGAAGAACGCCTGTCATATGATGAAAGGTGAATAAAACAACAACTTAAAGAGAAAGGAAGTGTCCGAAGGGTGTTAGTGTGATAACACACCTAGGAAGTCCGGGGCTAACGCCACTCTTAAGTTGAGTGCTTCTTCTGAGAGTAGGAGAAATACTGAAAGTTAAACTGTTAGAAGTATAAAGGCGAAAGAAAGAAGACTGGAATATCCAGCTCATGTATGAATGTCATACAAGTTTTTGATGTATAGAAGGCTGGTCAAAGATATAGTTCTTGGGAATTATGATTAAATTGTTAATCACTAATTCTTGGGTATTGTGAGTTAATCACAAAGATACCCGCTCGATTGCTTTCTGTTGCAACTCGATGTAAGAACTACTATGGCCTGAAAGACTAGCCAGGAATGTGGTTTAGGTATACACAGGGAACATAGTAAATGTTACTATACCTTCCATCGGTGTATTGCCGTCTGTATTTACTTTCATAATTCATTTTAGAGTTCTACACTCTAGCCCTTTGCATAAGGTATCTTGCAAGAAGGTTGTTCATAAGAGAACTTTTTATGTTCGATGTTATGAATAACATAAGGGCCATACTTTCATTATGAATGAGATGTATGTTATGAATATTGATAATAATACATTACCTCTGGGTTTACTTTCATAATTCATTTTAGAGTTTCATACACTCTAACCCATTGCACAATGTTTGTTGCAAAAGAATTGTTCATAAAAACAACAATTGTTGTTCAGTATTATGAATAACATGAAGGGCCATGCTTCCATCCAAGATGGGACATATGTTATGAATATTGATGGTAATATGATACATCCATAACACTGACGCTAAATGTCGCAAGACTAAAAGAATACCACACAAGTGTGGCACTGCATTTGGTCACATTGGAGAAACCCGCATGGAAAATTCCATTATGATGGATTTTGAAGTCGTTTGATTTTGAATCATCTGACACTTGCAAATTTCCTCCGAAAAGTGAAGTGACTGAAATACTGTTCACAGACCATAAGGAATGAGCAACAAACTTATTGGTGATCATACATTTTGATGTGTGTAGTTCAATAAATGTTGTTGCAAGTAGTGGATTTATCTATCTTCAGAAATGACTCAAGTAGATATATGGATATTTACTTGATGAGACGTAAGTCTGGATCTTTTGAATTCATTCAAATGGTTTTCAAAAATGAAGTAGAAGTTATTGTAACAAGAAAATTATGTTTCTACAATTCGATTGCAGAAAGGAATATTTGAGTTACAAGTTTAGCGAATGTCTGATGTGTTGTGAAAGGGGTTTCATAACTTGCACCTTCCGGAACACCACTGCAAGTGGAAAGTCCGTGAAGATGTAATCGAACCATTTATGACATGGTAAGATCAAAGATGACATAAATAAATTTGCCAATATCCCTTTTAAAGAGTGATGCTTTAGAGACTGCGGCTTTTACACCGAAAAGAGCTCCATCGGGTCTATTGAAATGACACCATGGTATGGTACGCCCAACCATGTTATATCTTTTCTTAACATTTGGAATATGGGGCTTGTGTAAAAGGTTACAAACCTATTCCAAATCAGACAAGTGCTACTTTGTAGGTTATCCCAAGTAATTGGGTATTCCTCCCTCACTATACCGAGGCAAATAGGTTTGCCACAAAGAACGGTATGCTTTTTGAAGAAAATGGTTCTTTCAAAAAGGTGAGTGGGAGAATAGTGCAACTCGACGAGATAAACAGTATCTTCGTCATCAGATCAAAGGAAAGAGACCTTGGAAGTAATTCCAGGTTTTCCTACTGCGACTGATACGGAAGTCTCTACAATAAAATGTATGGACTTCGGTCGAACTTGCAGCTGAACCACATAGGCAAGGCTCGTGCAAACCTCTTAGGTGCGCAAACGAGATATTGTTGTTAGACAACAGTATACCTATGATACACAAGGAAGCGTTGATGGGCCCTGACTCCGGAATTGGCTAAATGCCAATACAACCCGAGTTAGTTTCCATATAAGTGATTCAAGATTAAAACCTTGATACACCTTTCGGAAGACTTAGAGTCTAACGAATATTTATGGAACTTAAAACTGATACGGATAAAAAATGTTTTATCCTTGAAGCTCGACTTGTTGCAATAACAAGTTCAAGGAGTTGACTACGATGAGGTTGTTTCATCGTAGCGATGCTTAAAGTCGGTTCGGGTTGAACTAGCAATTGATACATATTTCAATCATGAGATATGAAACATGGATGACAATAGGATTTCCATCTGATGCAAATGAAACCAAGGACTTGCATGTGTTACAGTCCAAGGTATTTTGTCAGTCCAGAGGATGCTAGTAAGTATGCAAACTTCAGAGTTCCAGCAATGGACAGAAGAGAGTAAAATGGAGTTGGAATCTTCGTGTTTTGATGAAATAGTCAAAGGGGTTTGACTTCATCAATGGGTAACGAAGATGCTTATGATTCAAGAAAGTAAGTGGGAGCATAATAAAATTTCTAAAAAAACGTTGTGTGCTTGACACATTGTTAATTGGAAATAAATTTCTTGACACGAATTAGGACTTCATTTGAAAATAGTTTTTCGATGAAGTGCTTGGGCTAAATAGCCTTTATATTAGGCATGATGATCTATGAAGATAGATTTACCTAATGGGGCTGAGAAAAGATACATATTGACAAGATGCTAAAACCTTTTAGCATTAAAAACGTCAAGGAGTGATTCTTGCCGAAGTCACATGGAAAGAGTTTTTGCAAGACTCGGTGTCCCAAAACACTGATGAGCAAAATACATGATGGAGATTCCACACACTCTTGTGTTTGGATTAATCATGTATTCCATGGTATGTAAAAACAACCAGATATGTCCAATACTCCCAAAGTTATTGCGAGTATAGATACCAAAGTGATCAAAAGTTCTGATCATGGGACAACAGTGAAAAAGGGTCATTGAGTACTATAGTAGCACCGATGACATGTTTTCTCGCAAGCGGAGATCATGAAGAGTTCGTTGTAAAAGGTTACATCGATACAGTCTTCATCCATGCTCCAAGCGATTTTCGATTTAAATTGAGGGTTTTGTGTAACACACAATATGGTGGCACGGTAGTTGGAAATTGTTCCAAACAAGTTACTGTGGCGAATTCTATAACAGAGGCGAAGTATGTTGCCGCCTTTAAAGTGACAAAAAAGATGTTGAATCATATAGTTCATTCATGAACTTAGTATGGTTCCAAGATGGCTTTTGTCAATGGGACACTACTGCAAGTAGTTGCTCCATAACTCAGTCTGAGGAATCCAGGTTCGACCTGTGATTCGCATACATACCAAGCCAAGTCCACACAAAATATGAATTTTGTGAAAGCGTGAAGACGCGAGGATATGCAAAGATACACACGGAGCTGAAGTCGTCAGATCCGTTGGACATTCAGGCTATACCACAAGCGAAGCATATTTACACCGGTGTGCCAAAGGTGTAAAGTGCATTAGCATTAACTAGATTATTGACTCTAGTGCAAGTGGGAGTCTGTAGGAGATATGCCCTAGAGGCAATAATAAATGTTATTGATTATCTCCCTGTTCATAATTAGGTTTATGTTCCATGCTATAACTGCTATGGTTCTCGAGTCTGCAAATAAAACGAGGCTCGGAGGAAGACTCATATGCACGTGTGGAATAATAAACGGTAAAATGTATTCCTAGTCTGGCCTCTAAGACTAGCTCAAGTGTTGCATGATGGTTCTGTTTTCCTGATCATGGGCATGTCTATGCCAGCAATTTTGAGGGCACAGTGTTAGAAGAACATTTGTGTTGAATCGACCCGAATTGATGTTATGCTATGAGATACATTCGTCACAAGTTAATGGTTAATAACACAGAGATGGTTAATGTTTGCATGATTCCTCAGACCATGAGAGTATCGAGTTTCTTCATGCTTGATTCATGGACTTTGGGGTTTGTTAAACGTCATCCGTAAATGGGTGGCTATTACGGCGGCTTACGGGTTCATGGAAAAGTGTGTCAAGTAACTTGATAGCTCGAGATTGGGATTTGCTCCTCCGACGATGGAGAGATATCTCTGGGCCCTCTCGGTGTTACGGTATCCATCATCGTCTGGCCAGACACTTTGTGATTTGATCATGGGGATGCCGGAACACGGTAACGAGAAAAGAGAACAATACCGGTAACGAGGTAACTAGCATAGTGGACAAGTTGTTGATCCACGGGAATGCCAACATGTCTCACCTCGGGTATTTGTAACATATCGCGAAGCAACAGGAATAGCACACGGCAACTGGAGGTTCACTCGAATATTCATTCGTGTGGGTATAGGGGTCAATATGGGTGTCCACGGCTCCGATGTTGATCATTGATCGGAAGGGGTTCCGTGTCATGTCTATACTTCACTGAACCTATAGGGTCACACGCTTAAGGGTCATCTATCTGCTGAATACTAGACAGGGAGTCTGAGAGAAAATCACCGAAAAAGTTTCGGACAGCGGAAAAGTTCCGCAGAGAGAGGTCACCGGATGAGTTCCGGTGAAACTGAAAAGTTGTTTCAGAGGATACCATAAAGTCAAATTGGTTTCGGCACATGCCCGATAATTCTTGGAGGGTGCCAGAATCATTCTGGAAACTTTTGGGAATTTTCTGGAAGAAAAACAGGAAATGTTCCGGAGCTGCCGGAACCACTTCAGATGCTTTTCGCAGATGAAAATCACTAATCTGGAATTGTTCCAGAACGCGTTGAAAATTATTTTAGTGGGTACTGGAAATGTTCTAAGCCCACATAAATATTTTTAGTTCGAACGGACGCTGAAAAATGTCGTCGTGAATAGTGAAAGTGCTTTTTGGGTGGCTTCTTGGAGAAGCCACCTTGAGGGTCCTTTGGTATTTTTCCCCTTGGCTTCTTGGAGAAGCCACCCTTGGGCTTGGCCTATAAATAGGGGTGGAGGGGGCTGCCTAAAGACTCATCCCTTCTCACATACAAGTGCCATGCAATGATCTGGCTTCTCTCTCCCTCCCACGAAAAGAGTTTCGTAGAGCCGAAAGGCTGTCTGGGTTCCGGTAGGAACTAGTTCCGGACGGCGAAGCCCTGCCGGATAGATGACACCGTATGTGTGCAACTCTGTAGAGAGGTCGTAGTTTCGATCTTAGTGCCCGAGGGGCTGTTCGAGAGTGCCTCCCGAAGGGCTGTCCAAGTGACGGTCCGAGTTCTGTGAGTCCTCCCGAAGGGCTGTCCGAGTGACCGTACGAGTTTTGAAGGTCCTCCCGAAGGGCTGTCCGCGACACCGTCCGGGGACTGTTCGACCGCCTCCCGGAGGGCTGTCCGAGGGGCAGATGAGGGAGTACATCCTCGCGGTTGGGAGGTTGTAAATCCTAGCTGCGGGGATCTGCACCGCCGATCGTCATCGACTCTACTTCCGCTGCGCTACGAGTCGGTAACGAAAATGATCAAATCTTGTATGCAGTCTCCATAGTGGTCCTGGGCTGGTGCGTAGGTCGGAAAATTTTTGTTTTCTGCTGCGTTACCCTACAACATGCATTGTACTTAATGTCTAAATATGCAATCATAGGCTACATAGCAACAAGGAAGAGTGTTACCTTAATGTTCTGATGATGTCTAGATATATGTAGAAGAGCAGCAGCAGCAATAACAACAACACAGCCCTGTTTGGATACATAACTTAGCTAGATGTTAGAGTTAGTTTCTAGCTCATGACTAACCCTGAACTAACTCCATCCAAAGAGGTGTTTGGATTACAGGGTTAGATTGACAATAAATGCACTAGGAGAACTAGCTCCAATTAGCACCTTTTGGGTTGGATAGTTTTTTTGAGTGGGTTAGATGCAACTAGCTCAAACTAGCCCTCATGTTTGGATATACTTTAGGGCTATTTGAGCCCGAACTAGCTCAAACTAACTCTAACCCATGGATACAGCAGCAGTTAATCAGCCGATAATTTGTAAGAATGCAATAAACTCCTTCCGGCCCATAATATAAGATGTTAATTCATCTAATATGTGAGTATATTGGATGTTATAAGATATTATAAAAGAGTGCTGTACTACATCATTGTGCAATTGCTGTTTAGCTTCTAATATTAACTTGGTGCTTTTAGGTACATATGTCATTGGTAAAGATCCGCGCTTTGACCATTTCTACGTATGGGGCAATGAGATATCGATGAACCAGCATCAAGTGAGGAAGCTGATAAAGATTATTAGTAAAATGGGTCAAAAGATGGCAATTAAACTATTTGTTTACACTTTATCCAAGACAACAACGAACTGCAGGATGGTAAGTAAGAACTCTGCAGCCTTCTTTTTACTGCCCATAATGAGTTGTGTTAGATGACAATGTCTGAATCTTTTTCCTTTGCAGTGGTTTCCAAAGCAGTTTACTCAAGATTACCTCTCAAACTACATGATTGGTGGGCATGCAAAGGTTAAAGTATTTCTACCAAAACATGATGATTATCTAGATGTTTTCATGAAGACCGTGAAGGATGGGCGGTCGGCCATCACAAGGGGTTGGACTAGAGTCGTGCGTGCCTTCTGCATGGAGGAGGGCACAATATGGGCATTCCGCTTCACCTTGTTCAGCAACCAGAATGTATTTCGCCTCTTTCTTTACCATCTTTAATAGTACAAGTATACAACTATGGTTCATCATTCTTTATTTGGTTCTTATGTAATTCTTGAACATATGTACCTATGAATCGAATAATGCATTGGTTGTTTGAACCTGATGGATATGAATAAAGCTATATCATACATTCAATTCAAATCCGGTACAATTTGAAATAGCAGCAATTAAATTACGGTGAAATTACGCTCTGCAGGTCGTTATGGCACACACGGTTGGTAAAACACAAACGTTTGCGATATACACCATAATCTGACACGGTTCACAGAGAGCAAATGTGTGCAAGCATGCACACAGTTGCCGTTTGCAAAGCGTGTGCGATGTCAGACAATATCACAAACGGTGCGGGCAAACTAAACATTTGTGATAGTTGCCTTATCGTACACGATTCGCAACCATGAACTGTTTCTGATGTGGTATGCATCGTAAACGTTGCACCACAGAATAGTGTGTGCGATAGTTGTCCTGTACGACGATGTTACGACGGTCCGACGTTTCGTAATCCTGTTCGACACTCGTATGACGATTAGCTAATCTTCTTAATTAGTTATCACATACAGTTTGGGAAAAACTAATGTGTGTGATTGTCTGCTTATCAAACACGTTCTATAATAGTGAACCGTTTGTGATGGGCCGCGCATCGTAAACGTAGCACCATAGAATACCGACTGCGATGGCAATGCGAGCACAAACGAGTAGCGAGTACTGTATATGCATCAAGGCTCCCTATCCCCGACGGTTTCTGGGTCGTGTGGGAAGGACCTCCCCTATCGCCCACACTCACTTGACGACGGTTTCAAATGCCGTCGCGGAAAGGGATTAAAAACCGTTTGTATAGCACCTCGTTGTACCAATGTATATATGGTCTTATATTTATAGAATGGAGTTTAAGGTTTTCAATCAGTCCTATATGTTACTATGAAGGTATGTATAAATTGTGTGATGTGTCCTGATTGGCTAAACATAATGAACGGATATTACATTAGGGATGCCTATAATAGTTTGCTAGTGAAATCAAAGTGCTGGCATAATAACTGCCGGCTAAACATGCTTGTGCAGGCAGTTGATCTGCCGGCAATTGTAGTTTCATGTGCATTGACCAATCTGCCGGGAGAAAATGGACTGCCGGGAAATACACGGGCCAGGACAGATAAACTGCCGGGAGAAGTTTATCTGCCGGGAAAAGTAATCCCCGGCAGCCGTTCTCGTTGCAGTTCTATCTGCCGGGAGAAACACTGTCCCGGCAGTTTGTCTGCCCTTATAAGTGCCTTTTCCCTGCAGTTTACTTGTCCTTGCATCAGTGTTGTGGTGTAGTGTCTAGTGTCACACCATTACTGGTACTTACCCAACATATAAGGTACTTTGATTCAATATTATAGACAAGTTGCTTTTTACATCTTATAAGCCTCGTCTTTAGGGGCACATGCACGAAGACTTCCCTATTTTCATCGACAAGATCATGCTGATTCCGGTATGGGAGCGTTGGCATCAACACGTTGACGGCTTGTTCTGGCGATGACAGTGGTCGTTGGGTGGTCCATGGACCTCGATGTAACTTTTATTATGCTTGAGGAGTTCTGTACTTATGGTAAAACTTTATATAATATATCCGAGCCCTTTCGCAGAAGCCTTGTAAACCCATTCTTACATAAGCAGATTCCACACACAGGGAGTATGATCAAGAAAAAAAATCATCTAGTCAACTCAAAGACGACATATTATTTTAACCATGTCAGTAGAATCGGTTCACTAGTGAAACAAAGCAACACGTAGTGAAAGGATCGATATGGTTGACTAGAGGGGGAGGTGAATAGGCAACTAACAATTTTTAGCTTTTCTTCACAAATTAGGTTTAGCAACAAAAAGGTTGTCTAGATGTGCAACTAGGTGACAACCTATATGATGCTAACAACAACAACAACAACAACAACAACAACAACAACAACAACAACAACAACAACAACAACAACAACAAGTGCAAGCAAAGGATACAACACAACAATAGCTTGCACAAAGTAAAGGAAAGAAATAACCACAAGTGGAGCCAGTGGAGACGAGGATGTGTTACCGAAGTTCCTTCCCTTTGGGGGAAGTATGTCTCCGTTGGAGCGGTGTGGAGGCACAATGCTCCCCAAGAAGCCACTAGGGCCACCGTATTCTCCTCACGCCCTCACACAATGCGAGATGCCATGATTCCACTAGTGGTGCCCTTGAAGGCGGCGACCGAACCTTTACAAACAAGGTTGGGGCAATCTCCACAGCTTGATTGGAGGCTCCCAACGATACCACGGAGCTTCACCACAATGGAATGTGGCTCCGAGGTGACCTCAACCATCTAGGGTGCTCAAACACCCAAGAGTAACAAGATCTGCAAGGGATTAGTGGGGGGAATCAAATTTCTCTTGGTGTAAGTGTAGATCCGGGCCTTCTCAACCAATTCCTAGAAAATCAACAAGTTTGATTAGCTAGGGAGAGAGATCAAGCGAAAATGAGCTTTGGAGCAACAATGGAGCTTGGGGAAAAGAGGTAGGTCTTCTTGGGGAAGAAGACCCTCTTTTATAGAGGGGGAGCAATCCAACTGTTATCCCCTCCTTCAGCCCGCAGCGAGCAGTACTACCGCTCAAGGGAGCGGTCCTACCGCTGCCGCTGGCCACAGCGGTACTGCCGCTTGGCCCAGTGGTACTACCGCTGGGGCTGCGCACATCACTGATAATCCCCAAGTGCAAGGAATCATCGTAGCAATTCCCAAAGGTGGAAGTGATAAGTATGGAGTGTCGAACCCACAAGGAGCTAAAGGTAAGATCAATATTCTCTCAAGTCATATCTGCCACTGATACGACTCTACGTACACCGAACGTTTGCTTCCATCTAGAAACAAGAAATAAACTACGTTGTGGGTATGAAGAGGATAACTTTGCATGATATCGGAGAACTAAAATATAAAAGTAGGTGCTGTTAACATGGAGTTAGAATATATTACTATATATTATAAATAGCGAGTGTGGAATAATGATGGATCGGTGTGCGGAATTGTCCTAGGCAATTGTTAACAAGATCGGTAGTCGTCATTGCAATTTTATATGAGGGAGAGGCATAAGCTAACATACTTTCTCTCCTTGGATCATATGCACTTATGATTGGAACTCTAGCAAGCATCCGTAACTACTAAAGATCATTAAGGTAAAACCCAACCATAGCATTAAAGTATCAAGTCCCCTTTATCCCATACGCAACAACCCCCTTACTCGGGTTTAAGCTTTTGTCACTCTAGCAACCCACTATAAGCGAATCATGAATGTATTGCAACACCCTACAGCGGGAATCCTTCACGTGTGCGCGGCACGAAAGGCACCATAGGACATCACCAAAATAAAACATACAACTCAAACCAATCTAGATCATCAATCAACCCAAAGGACATAAGAAATCTACTCAAAACATCATAGGATGGCAACACATCATTGGATCATAATATGTGGCATAAAGCACCATGTTCAAGTAGGGGATTACAGCGGGGTGCGGGAGAGTGGACCGCGTAAAAGAGATGAGGATGGTGATGAAGATGGTGATGTTGATGAAGACGATCACCGCGGCGATGGTTCCCCCGATGGTACTTCGGCGTCATCGAGAGAGAGCGGGAGAGGTTCTCCCCCTTGTGCTTCCTCCTCCATGTCCTCCCCCCTAGATGGTGAGAGGTTCTCCCTCCGGTCCTTCGCCTCCATGGCGATGATGGCCCCCTCCGGGATCCTCCTCCATGGCCTCCGATGATGATGGCCCCCTCTGGCAGGGTGCCAGAGAGGTCCTAGATTGGTTTTTCGTGGCTACAGAGGCTTACGGCGGCAGAACTCCGATCTAGGTTTCGTTCTGGAGTTTTCTCAATTTATAGGAGCTTTTGGCATCGGGGACAAGTCAAGGGGGCCCACAAGGTAACGACAAGGTAGGGGGGCGCGCCCTAGGGGGGTGGGGGCGCCCCCCACCCTTGTGGTTACCCCGGGACTCCTCTCTGGTATCTTTTCGCTCCAGTATTTTTTATATTTTCCAAAAATATTCTTCGTAAATTTTCAGCCCATTCCGAGAACTTTTATTTCTGCACAAAAAAAGATACCATGGTAGTTCTACTGAAAACAGCGTCAGTCCGGGTTAGTTCTAATCAAATCATACCAAAACCATATAAAATTGTTATAAACATGGCATGAATACTTCATAAATTGTAGATACGTCGGAGACGTATCAGCATCCCCAAGCTTAATTCCTCGAGTAGGTAAATGATAAAAAAAAAATATGAAGTGTGAATGCTAGCATAGTGTATAAGTTTGATCAATGATAGTTCCAATCACTTTTTCTAGCATCATTATATATCATAACAGTAGCTCATCTCATAAAACTTCTCATGATCAAGTAGCAAGCTATTCACATGTTAAAGCATAGATCATAAACTTTCTTGAAAACTAACAAACTAGGTTCTCAGTCATCAAACAATTGCAATTCATCTTATTTTCAGGAAGTGTCTATGTAAGAGCTTTGATTTAGCAAATCCCACATACTCAACTATCATATAGTCTTCCATGATTGGTACCACTCAAAGCATATTTTTAGAACAAATAGCATCCGTCAAACACAGAGGAAGATAGGGGCTTAATATTTCGCCTCCCAACTTATTTATCATATAGATAATTGTCTACAATAATAATTCATGATCTAATATATTTGAATGGCCATATATGCTTGGGTCATTCCCACCACATGATGCTTGCCAACTAAAGAATAATTGAGGTTGAAATAAGAAGGAATACTATTGACTCTTGCATAAAAGTAAATACATGAAAGTAAAAGATAGGCCCTTCGCAGAGGGAAGCAGAGGTTGTCATGCGCTTTTAAATGTTGGATGTGCAAACCCTTAATGCAAAGGAACGTCATGTTGTATTGCCCTTTGTGATAGCAACCTTTATTATGCAGACCATCGCTTTTATTTCTTTACCACCACAAGTTCGTACAACGCTTATTTTCCTTTACAATAAAAGATCATACATATTTAGAAGCAATTTTTATTGCTTTTTGCACCGATGACAACTTACTTGAAGGATCTTATTCAATCCATAGGTAGATATGGTGGACACTCATGGCATGAAACTGGGTTTAAGGGTTTTGGATGCACAAGTAGTATCTCTACTTAGTACAAAATTTTGGCTAGTAAAAGATCCTAAGCAAGCACCACATGTTAGAGGATCCATAACAATATAACTTCTATGCAAATATACCCAAACATAACTCATTACGTTGTCTTCCTTGTCCAACTTCAACTAATTTTCTTAAGTTTGAAAATAATTAATGGGGCTCACAATCATAGAAGATGTCCAAGATAGTATATTTATATGTGAAATCTCTCTTCCTTCAATATTCTTTCATGAATTCTTCAAGTGACCAATGTTGAGTTTGCTAACTTTCAATAAATTTTACCACCTATACTTCTTTTTTTTTTCGAAACGGAGGCAAAGATTGCCTCATCTATTAATTAAGCAGAAGAGAATTGCCCAGCTAATTACGGAAAACCGGGCAAAAACTGGAACAACAAGGGCCAAGCCCACACCCCTAGACTGAAACACACAGGGCAAAGCCCACCCTTATCGACGACATGTCGACCTGCGGCCATACAACGCAGCTCCGACTCTGACGGAGAACTCAGAAGAATGAAATCAGGCACGGCTGGCACCATGGAAGATCGCCGAAAGGGCCGCCTGCAGCCAGTCATCGTACACCACAGGGCCCCGCCACCGCAGCTTCGACTCCACAGCAGCAAACAAACCGAAGCAAAACCGTGGACACGCCGCAGAAGAGCCGACTATCGCAACCATTGCCGCGTCGACGACATCGCTCCCACCATCATCGTTGCCATAGAAGTCTGGTCGCCACAGTGATTCTCTCGGGGCCGCCGCCCCGACATCCACCGCTCCGTCGCGCCCAGCGCAATCAACCGGCACCGCCTTCTGGGGCCGCCGCCCTGACATACCACCGCTCCCCTTGAGCAGCAACGCCGCACAACCCAGCTGCCCACAGCCCACGCTGCTCAGGGCAACCGCTCGCAGACCACGAATGTCGCACCACATCCGGGGCCGCCGCCCCGACATAAAGTCCGACCGCCCCCTCTGGAGCGCGTCGACCGGACCGACAAGCCTGCCACCCAAGTGGCCCAAGATTGCCACCCAAGCGAAGGCCGAGCTGCCGCCCCGCCCCATGGAGCCGCCCCGCGCATCACTTTCCGAGGCCGCCGCCTCGGCGCACATCAGCCGTCCGGGGCCGCTGCCCCGACATCCACCAAACCCGACGTAGGAGAAAACCAGACGCACCAAGCACAAGCTAACTCTCCCAAGCAACGCCCCAAGGGGGAAACGACGAAGACGCCGTCGTCGCCCGCTCCGGAAACATCTAGAGCTTAGGTTTTCACCCGGAGAGCCCGAGCCCCACTTAGAAGAAGATGAGTTCCACAACGACGCCTCCAAGGAGGGAAACGACACCCGAAAGCGTCGCCGTCGACGGCACCGAAAAAGTCGGGTCAAGGCTTTCACCCGGAACACACATCCCTATGGAGGCCTGCAGATCTGATCCACCCAAAAGCGTCGAGATCGTTGGAGCCGTTCCTGTTGCGCCTTGCACTCTCCAACGTCGATCACCAAGCTTCACCGCGCAGCACCCACAGCAGCAGCACCTCAAGCTGCGACTGAGAAGCGAGCGCATTACTCCCCATGGGATAAGCATATGAAGCCTATATAATTTCAGATCTATGATATTCAATTCATTCAACCATTTACTCATAGGATATAAGTGAAGCACGTGAGTAAATGACAAACTACTCCAAAAAGATATAAGTGAAGAACAATGAGTAGTCAAATAATTAACTAGCCATGGGAGGACTCTCTCTCATTCAAGATTTTAGATCCAATGATTTTATTCAAACAGCAAGTAAAATGAAAATACGCTCCAAGCAAAGCACATATCATGTGACGAATAAAAATATAGCTCCGAGTAAGGTATACCGATAGTGTTGAAGACAAAAGAGGGGATGCCTTCCGGGGCATCCCCAAGCTTAGGCGCTTGATTCTTCCTTGAATATTACCTTGGGGTGCCTTGGGCATCCCCAAGCTTAGGGTCTTTCCACTCCTTATGCTCATCATATCGACACCTTACCCAAAACTTGAAAACTTCAATCACACAAAACTCAACAGAAAACTCATGAGCTCCGTTAGTATAATAAAACAAATCATTCACTTGGGTACTGTCAATACAAGATTCATAATTGTTTCCGCATAATTCCTACTGTACTCTATCATTTCCACAATTTATATCACTTAATATAAGCTATGGAAACACTAAAACAAGCAAACTATGCATTGAAAACAGAATCTGTCAAAAACAGAACAGTATGGGAAGATCTGAATTGTTCTCATACTTCACTAACTCTTAAAATTCTGAAAATTTAGGAAAACGTAGACAATTTGTATATCAATCCTCTGTAAAAAATTCAGAGTTTTTCCACATTCCAGTGAATTTTAACAATTCTGTTGCTGGACGCAAAAGTTTCTGTTTTTGCACAGAATCAAATCAACTCTCATCCACACTATCCCAAAGGCTTTACTTGGCACTTTATTGAAACAAAAGCTATAAACATGATTACTACAGTAGCTTAATCATGTGAACACACAAAAACAGTAAGAATAAATATTGGGTTGTCTCCCAACAAGCGCTTTTCTTTAATGCCTTTTTAGCTAGGCATGATATTATAATGATACACTTCCAAGCCCAATTCCGATGATAGTCTTATTCATACTCCAAAAGATATAAGTGAAGTTCATGGAGCATTCTACAATTAATATAGATTTACCAACATCCAAGCTCAAAATATATAAGTGAAGCACACGAAGCATTCTATAAAGCCATGCTCAAAAGATTTAAGTGAAGCACAAAGAGCATTCTATAAAGCCATACTCAAAAGATTTAAGTGAAGCACACGAAGCATTCTATAAATCAATGAAGGACTATCTCATACTAGCATGGTGCATAAAGGAAAATAAAGGAAAAATAAACTCAAAAGACACATGTGATGTGAACAAAACAAAAATCGAGGTATACCGATAATTGTTGAGGAAGAAAGATGGGATGCCAACCGGGGCATCCCCAAGCTTAGATGCTTGAGTACCCTTGAAATATTTACTTGGGGTGCCTTGGGCATCCCCAAGCTTGAACTCTTGCCTCTCCTTATTCTTCTCATATTGATAACTCCTCGATCTTCGAACACTTCATCCACACAAAACTTAAAAAGACCTTGTGAGATCCGTTAGTATAATAAAGCAAATAACTACCTTTAGGTACTGTTGTAAACTCATTCCAATTTCATATTAGCATTATATCTACTGTATTCCAACTTCACCATGGTTCATACCCGCCGATACTACCCCATAGATTCATCAAAATAAGTGAACAACACATAGAAAACAGAATATGTCAAAAACAGGACAGTCTGTAGCAATCTGGAAACTTCGTATACTTCTGTAACTCCAAAAATTCTAAAAAAAAATAGGACAAAATAAAAAATTTGCATAGCAGTACTGTGTAAAAAAATTAGAAACTTTTTAGTTCCAATAAAAAAATGTAAAATCACGCACTACAGCCAAAGTTTCTGTTTTTGCACCGCACATAGCAAACAAGCAATCTAATCATCATAAAGGCAAATCTAGGCACACTTTTTATAATACGTTGGATATATACAAGGGGATAATTATTTTTGAGAAACTTCCATGAAAAATTCTACATTGTTTCCATGAGCATGAACAAAAGTGTTCAAGGTCGACCCTCACTTCTCCAATGCACAACCTTCCAATCACTTCTCTTTTTGAAAAAAAAAATTAAGCATAAGAGGCAAGTAATTTTTTTTGTAATTTGCATTGTTTTAATTTTTTTTGTTTGTTTCACCCACAACTAAAGAAAAAAAAAGGGAAAACAAAATCTACTTAGTGAAGAAAGCAAACAAGCATACACGAAAATATTAACCCCAGGTTATTGCTCCCTGGCAACGGCGCCAGAAAAGAGCTTGATAATCCCCAAGTGCAAGGAATCATCGTAGCAATTCCCAAAGGTGGAAGTGATAAGTACTTGCAACTAACAAGGTAAACTTAAAGTACAAGGCAAGCATAAGATAATAATAGGATAGCATATGTCTCACACCATATGACAGGGTAACCAAGTCTCACAAGCACAGACCAAACCAAACTAAACGAGCGACAAAAGAGTTTGCGAGAGAAGAAAGACATGGCAAATAAGACACACTCGCAACTCAGCAAATCCCTAAACTCTCTCCCCCTTTGGCATCGAGACACCAAAAGGGCAAAGAGTGCTACTACGGTCACTGGTGATAGCACTGCCAAGAGACCCCATCATCATAGCTCCACGTGGTCGCCCGCGCCTCCGTCATCGGTAGTAGCAGCAGGCTGATCGGTGTCTGAATCCGTCCAAGGGCAATGCTAAGAGATCCACTCCTCCTCGTCAGTGATCTTGTCCTCAGACCCACTAGCAACCTCTACACCCAGTTGGCGCATAAGGACGTTGTGACGGCTGCGAGACTTCTTCTCAGACACATGTGCCATATACCGCCCGTGGGACTCCATGCAGAATAGCTTCTTCATCTTGCACTTGAGCTTCTTAGCCCACGAAGGCTCCACTCCAGAGGGCTCATAATCCTCATCATTGTCGGCCTCAGCCTCATCAGCTCCCAAAGGAAGCTCAGTCTCCGGAACAGGAGTGCCCCAGTGCTCCTTCTGTCTCAGTCGCTTAATCTCATGAGAGACCAGTTCCCCGGTCTCCAGCCTGACACCAGGATAAGTGAGTGCCCATGCCTTCTCGATGAGCAACATCAGGTAGGGGGCATAGATAGGGCACTTGCGCTCAGTGATGGCAGAGAGGAGCTCTGACCACATGACATGAGAAATATCCAAGGACTCTCCTGTGTTGGTCTCCTTCTCATGCTGGAAAATAGTAACATATCCATGAGGTAAGAATGAACCTGGTCCAAGTTGCCAATGCGAGGGAAAAGGGTGTTACTGAAGATGCGATGAAGAATATCCAGAAAAGGAAACAGCTCATATGTCTTCTTCTGCGTATCAGGGTGAACCTTCAACATGTTGTATTGCCAAAGAGCCGACTTGTGAGTAGAAGTAGCCTCCTTGTGAGGATGAAAGCCAACCGGGTTGTCAAGCCCCTGATCTTCAACATCCAAAAGATCCATGAAAGCCTTCCATTTAACTAAGAGAAGTCTGCCATTGGTCATCCAAGTCAAGGTCCTTTCCACATCAGTGCCAAGATGAACAGTGGCATAAAATTGAGCCACCATTTCCGCATCAAAGTCCTTATTGAACTCCATGAGCTTGAGGATGTTTAACTGACCACACATATCAAGTGCCTTGCCAAAATAGGCACGATCTTTCTCCAAATAAGAAATGTCGATGGAGCGGACATCCATAAAAAGGTTCTTCTTTGCTTTGATCACATCAAAGAAGATAGACCACTGCTGCTGGTTCCAGAAAGGGCGGTTGACAAGAGTTGGATCTTGATCTTGAGAATATGGGTTGCGGCGACGAGCCACACAGAACTCCTTAGCAGACATTTCTGACACAGACTTGAACTTCGGCTTCGGCTCGCTTGCAATTTGCTTGGAAGGTGGCTTGGGCTGAGTTGCAGGAACACTTGAAGATGCAGCAGCTGCCTTAGAAGTGCGATAGCGCTTTGACCCTCCAGGACGCTCGGGGTTGACACGACGAACAGGGTGCTCCGAAGTGCCATCACCTGGAACCACACACCGGCAAGGAAAGCACAAGAAGGACGAAGAATAAGCCAGCAGAAAAAAAACAACAACATGAATCAAAGACTGGTACGAGGAACATGGAGGCTGGCATCCCGAGCGGTAGTACCGCTCCTAGACAGCGGTAGTGCCGCCTACAAGCGGTAGTACCGCTCCAAGGGAGCGGTAGTACCGCTAGAGGCGGAGGACGGTGGTTGACCACTGCTACTGCTAGATCCGGTGGGTGCCAAATTCAAAATTTCTCCTATCAATCTTCAATCCACAAGGTCTAGCAGACTTCTACGCCCTACTCAAGCCTCGATTTGGTCAAAAATCGATGAATGCCAACAATATTGCCCTAAAGACTAGATTCAACAAAGAGAACCAAGGGATAGGAAAACAGAGGCAATACCGGCATCCATGGCAAGAGGAGAAGGTGGGGAACGATCCCACCGAACGGAAACGTAGAAGACGGCACGGAGACGGCGGCCTGGCGGCGGCCCCCCGTGGTTTGTTCGTCGCTGGAGAGAGGAAGAGGCGAGGGGGAGAAAGGTGAATGGGTACGGGGGAGTAAAACTCCCCCTGCCCAATTCATAACCCCCCAAGCCCCGCCCCACAGTGGTAGTACTGCTCGGGCGGGCGGTAGTACCGCTTGAAGCTAAGAGTGGTAGTACCGCCCTTCCGCAACGGTAGTGCCGCCCAGCGACAACAAAGCAGACCCAAAAGAAGAAAGGCTTATGCAACGAAAAGAGAAAGGCAAAAGACGAAGACACAAAACACCGACAAACAGAGGGAGCAACTCCAAGTGCAAGAGACAACCAAGCAAGAGAAGCACCCTTGGAGCAACTCAAAGCACAGACACAAGGAAAGCCACACACCTCTCAAGGAGAGGGCGGTGGCCAAAGCCACCTATGTTTGAGACAACTGGTATGGCACCGCGAAGATTTTAACCTTGGGCCCATGACCAAAACTCATCTTTGAAGCACAAGTACCATAAAAAATGGCTAATGTGAAAGATTTGATCGATCTATGCATAATGGGGGGAGGGAGAGTTCATTGAGAGAACAACACTCCCCCTATATCCATGCCTACATCTAGAACAAGCTATAATGAAAAGTGTGGTGGGGTGTGCCTAGATTCAAGCCACATTGCTCAAATCAATGATATTTAGCTCATGCCTTAACTCGCGAAATCTTGCTTCATCTAGAGGCTTGGTGAAAATATCCGTTAGTTGCTCTTGAGTGTTGATGTAGATGATATCAATATCTCCACGCTTGATGTGATCCCGAATGAAGTGATGACGGATCTCAATATGCTTCGTCTTGCTATGTTGCACCAGATTGTGGGAGATCTTGATAGCACTTTCATTGTCACATAGAAGAGGCACTTTGTCACAAGTGACACAGTAATCCTTTAAAGTTTGCCTCATCCATAGCAATTGTGCACAATAACTTGCGGCGGCTACATATTCGGCCTCGGTGGATGAGAGAGACACACAATTTTGCTTCTTCGAAGACCAACTCACCAAAGAGCGAACAACGAATTGGCACCCTCCAGAAGTTGACTTCCTCTCCACACAGTCTCTCGCCCAATCCGAGTCCGAGTAACCCATGAGATCGAAGCTTGCTCCTTTGGGGTACCATAAGCCAAAGTTTGGGGTATGAGCCAAATATCGAAAGATTCGCTTGACCGCCACATAGTGACTTTCCTTAGGTGCGGCTTGAAACCGTGCACAAATTCCCACACTCAACATGATATCCGGTCTAGATGCACAAAGGTAAAGCAAGGATCCAATCATGGAACGATATACCTTTTGATCCATTTCTTTACCATTGGGATCACTGTCAAGCCTGCATTTGGTGGGCATGGGAAACTTGACCGGCTTGACATCATCTAGCTTGAATCTCTTGAGCATATCTTGGGTATACTTAGCTTGGTTGATGAACGTTCCTTCTCTTCTTTGCTTGACTTCGAACCCAAGAAAGAACTTCAACTCTCCCATCATAGACATCTCAAACTTCTCAGTCATTAGTGTGGCAAACTCATCATTGAAAGATTTGTTAGGAGAACCAAAAATTATATCATCAACATATAGTTGGCATATGAACAAATCCCCTTTGACCCTCTTAGTAAAAAGAGTGGGATCAATTTTCCCAATTTCAAACCCACGATCTTGCAACAACTCGGTAAGGTGCTCATACCATGCACGTGGGGCTTGTTTAAGGCCATAGAGCGCCTTTTTGAGTTTGTATACATGAGTGGGGAGCTTGGGATCCTCGAATCTCGGAGGTTGTTTGACATATACCAACTCATTCAAAGGACCATTAAGAAATGCACTTTTCACATCCATCTGTTGCAATTTAAAATCATGATGAGATGCATATGCAAGCAACATGCGAATAGATTCAAGACGTGCAACGGGGGCAAAGGTTTCACCGTAGTCGATATCCTCGACTTGGGAGTAGCCTTGTGCCACCAATCTTGCCTTGTTTCGAACAACCACACCATTCGCATCTTGCTTGTTCTTGAAGATCCATTTGGTCCCGATGACATTGTGTTCCTCTGTTGGCCTTGGCACTAATTCCCAAACTTGATTGCGCTCGAAGTTGTTGAGTTCATCGTGCATAGCTTCAAGCCAATCCTCATCATAGAGCACCTCATGTACCTTTTGGGGTTCAACACACGAAACAAACGCGTGATGCTCACAAAAGTTTGACAATTGTTTACAAGTAGTTACCCCTTTTCTCAAACTTTCAAGCACATTTTCCATGACATGTTGTTGACGCTCGAGCTTGGAAGCCACCTTGGCGGCACGACGCTCCAAAAGTTCCCCGATGGGCATTTGAGGATCATCTTGCTCATCTTGAGCACCGTCTTGAGTTTGCTCTTGATCTTGAGCTTGCTCTTGATCTTGAGCCCCGTCTTGTGCTTGCTCTTGATCTTGAGCGAGCTCGGAGGCATGAACTTGATCTTGGGCATCATTTGGTGTATCACCCTCTTCACGTGGTTGATCTTGCCCTTTATCTTGTTCATTGGGTTGAGGGCCTTCACTTTATTCTTCAGAAGCGTGTGGGTCTAGCGTATGTGATGGCTCCACTTGAGTAGAGCATTGTCCTTCTCCTTCAGCCACAAGGGGTTCTTCAATGGGGAGTATTTGACCAATCCCCATTCTTCTTATGGCTTGGGGAGGAATTTCATCACGTACATCACAAAGACCACTTTGCTCCACTTAGGAACCGTTATTTTCATCAAAATCCACGTTACACGTCTCCTCAATGAGTCCGGTAGACTTGTTGAGGACACGGTAAGCATGAGAGTTTGTAGCATAACCAACAAATATGCCCTCTTGAGCTCTTGGTTCAAATTTTGACAAACGAACACCTTTCTTGAGAATGAAACACTTACAACCGAACACCCGGAAGTACTTGAGGTTGGGCTTGTTACCGGTAAGTATCTCATAGGGAGTCTTGTTCAAGCCTTTGCGGAGGTAGAGCCGATTGGATGCATGACATGCGGTGTTGATGGCTTCGGCCCAAAAGTTGTACGGAGATTTGAATTCCGCCATCATGGTCCTTGCCGCGTCCATCAATATCCGGTTCTTCCTCTCCGCCACACCATTTTGTTGAGGGGTATAGGGTGCGGCATATTGGTGCTTGATCCCCTCGTCACTAAGAAACTCATCCAAGGTGTAGTTCTTGAACTCGGTGCCGTTGTCACTTCCAATCATCAATATCTTTGCTTCATGTTGATGTTGAGCTTCATTTGCAAAGTTGATGATGGTTTATTGGGTCTCACTCTTCCTCTTGAAGAAGTATACCCATGTATATCTTGAGTAGTCATACACAATCACCAAGCAATACTTTCTTCCACCAAGACTATCAAAAGATGGAGGACCAAAGAGATCCATGTGAAGGAGCTCCAAGGGCCTCTTCGAGTAGATGATAGTCGAGGGTCGATGAGCCGTCTCATGTAGCTTTCCTTCAATACAAGCACTGCAAGCACGATCTTTGCAAAACTCACATTTGTTAGTCCATGGACATGATCCCTTTGAGAAGACTTTGCAAAGATCTCATATTGACATGGGCTAGTCGACAATGCCAAAGCCAACCCACATCAACTTTAGCCATTAGGCAAGTCACGGTCTTAGTGGGTCGCTCCCAAAAGTTCACCACATAGAGACCGTTCTCGACATGCCCAACAAAAGCTACTTTAAGAGTCTTGCTCCACAAAAGGGCCATGGTATCAAGATCAAAGAATGTTGCAAAGCCCATAAGGGCAAGTTGACGAACGGAAAGTAAATTGTATGCAAGGGACTCAACAAGCATGACCTTCTCAATAGATAAATCTTGAGAGATGACCACCTTACCAAGTCCCAATACCTTAGATGTTGACGCATCACCAAATTGGACATGGGTGGGCATAGATGGAATTGGATGCACATCCACCACCAAGTCCTTGCTCCCGGTCATATGATTTGTTGCTCCACTATCAAGCAAGCATGACACCCCACCGGAAGCAAACTCCTACAAGAGATCAATGCTTGGATTTAGGTACTTGATGACCCACAAGTATAGGGGATCTATCATAGTCCTTTCGATAAGTAAGAGTGTCGAACCCAATGAGGAGCAGAAGGAAATGACAAGCGGTTTTCAGCAAGATATTCTCTGCAAGCACTGAAATTATCGGTGATAGATAGTTGTATGATGAGATAATTCGTAACGGGTAACAAGTAACAAAAGTAAACAAGGTGCAGCAAGGTGGCCCAATCCTTTTTGTAGCAAAGGACAAGCCTGAACGGACTCTTATATAAAGCAAAGCGCTCTCGAGGACACATGGGAATTGGTGTCAAGTTAGTTTTCATCATGCTCATATGATTCGCGTTCGTTACTTTGATAATTTGATATGTGGGTGGACCGGTGCTTGGGTGCTGTCCTTCCTTGGACAAGCCTCCCACTTATGATTAACCCCTCTCGCAAGCATCCGCAACTACGAAAGAAGAATTAAGGTAAACCTAACCATAGCATGAAACATATGGATCCAAATCAGCCCCTTACGAAGCAACGCATAAACTAGGGTTTAAACTTCTGTCACTCTAGCAACCCATAATCTACTTATTACTTCCCAATGCCTTCCCCTAGGCCCAAACAATGGTGAAGTGTCATGTAGTCGACGTTCACATAACACCACTAGAGGAAAGACAACATACATCTCATCAAAATATCGAACGAATACCAAATTCACATGATTACTTATAACAAGACTTCTCCCATGTCCTCAGGAACAAACGTAACTACTCACAAAGCATATTCATGATCAAGATTAGAGGAGTATTAATTATCATTAAGGATCCAAAAATATAATCTTCCATCGGATAAACCAACTAGCATCAACTACAAGGAGTAATCAACACTACTAGCAACCCACAGGTACCAATCTGAGGTTTTGAGACAGAGATCGGATACAAGAGATGAACTAGGGTTTGAGAGGAGATGGTGCTGGTGAAGATGTTGATGGAGATTGACCCCCTCTCGATGAGAGGATCATTGGTGATGATGATGGCTTCGATTTCCCCCTCCCGGAGGGAAGTTTCCCCCGCAGAACAGCTTCGCCGGAGCCCTAGATTGGTTCTGCCCAGGTTCCGCCTCGAGACGGCGGCGCTTCATCCCGAAAGCTTCCTTCTTATTTTTTTTCTAGGTCAAAACACACCATATAGCAGAAGATGGGCGTCGGAGGCCTGCCAGGGGGCCCACAAGGACGGGGGGGCGCGCCCTCCACCCTTGTGGCTGGCTGGTGGCCCCCCTCTTGTATTTTCTTCGCCCAATATTTTTTATATATTCCAAAAATATTCTCCGTGAAGTTTCAGGACTTTTGGAGTTGTGCAGAATAGGTCTCTAATATTTGCTCCTTTTCCAGTCCAGAATTCCAGCTGCCGGCATTCTCCCTCTTCATGTAAACCTTATAAAATAAGAGAGAAAAGGCATAAATATTGTGATATAATGTGTAATAACAGCCCATAATGCAATAAATATTAATATAAAAGCATGATGCAAAATGGACGTATCAACTCCCCCAAGCTTAGACCTCGCTTGTCCTCAAGCGAAAGCCGAAATCGAAAAATATGTTCACATGTTTAGAGATAGAGGTGTCGATAAAATAAAATACGGACATGAGGGCATCATGATTATCTTTTAGAACAGCAACATATATTGTCATATAATTTCTTATGCTAGAGTAACAATTCATTCACAAGGTAAAGTATGAATTAGAAACTTCATTGAAAACTAACAAACTATGATCTCAGTCATTGAAGCAATTGCAATTTATCATAACATCGAAAAGAGTCAATTCAAGAGCTTTTCAGCAAGTCCACATACTCAACTATCATTTAGTCTTTCACAATTGCTAACACTCACGCGATACTTATGGGTTCAAAGCTTCAATCGGACACAGAGAAAGATAGGGGCTTATATTTTCGCCTCCCAACCTTTTACCTCAAGGGTAATGTCAACAATAATACTTTATGATAACCTACATCCGAGTGGATATATATATCTGGATCTCTCCAACACATAGTGCTTGCCAAAGGAAAAAGTGTAAAAAGGAAAGGTGAAGATCACCACGACTCTTGTATAAGGGTAGACGATAAAAGTAAAAGATAGGCCCTTCGCAGAGGGAAGCAAAGGTTGTCCTGCGCTTTTATGGTTGGATGCACAAAATCTTAATGCAAAAGAACGTCACTTTATATTGCCGCTTGTGATAAAGACCTTTATTATGCAGTCCGTTGCTTTTATTTCTTCCATATCACAAGTTCGTATAAAGCTTATTTTCTTCACACTAATAGATCATACATATTTAGATAGCAATTTTTATTGCTTGCACTGATGACAACTTACTTGAAGGATCTTACTCAATCCATAGGTAGGTATGGTGGACTCTCATGGCAAAACTGGGTTTCGGGATGTTTGGAAGCACAAGTAGTATCTCTACTTGGTGCAAAGAATTTGGCTAGCATGAGAGGGAAAGGCAAGCTCAACATGTTGGAGGATCCATGACAACATAACTTCTATTCGGATATAAGAAAACATAAACCATTATGTTGTCTTCCTTGTCCAACATCAACTTTTTAGCATGTCATATTTTAATGAGTGCTCACAATTACAAAAGATGTCCAAGATAGTATATTTATATGTGAAACCTCTCTTTCTTTATTACTTCCTATTAATTGCAACAATGACCAAAACTATGTTTGTCAACTCTCAACAACTTTTATTCATCATACTCTTTATATGTGAAGTCATTACTCTCCATAAGATCAATATATGATCTTTTTATTTCTTTTATTCTTTTCTTTAATTTAATTCCCTCGAGATCATAGCAAGAAAGCAAAGCCCTCAACTCAAAACTACTCTTTATTATATATAACTCACGGACTCGATTACATAGATAGAGATCAAAACAAAACTCAAAGCTAGATCATACTAAAAACTTTATTCTTCTAGATCAAGATATAACCAAAAGGAACGAACTAAGAAAAATGACAAAGATAAAGATATGATAGTGATACGATACCGGGGCACCTCCCCCAAGCTTGGCAGTTGCCAAGGGGAGTGCCCATACCCATGTATTTAGATCTCTTTCTTCGGAGGTGGTGATGAAGTAGTGCCACACATCGAGCGTAGGAGATTCTCTAACTTGCGAATAATGCCCTTGAGTGCGGTGATATGCTCTTGCAACAGAATATTTTCATGGGTGAGATATTTATTTTGCACATGAACTATTTCAATGACCTTGAAAGCTTCAATTTCAGTAGGGGTAAGACAATTGTAGTAAGGTTGAAGGATGTCTTCTTCTTCTACTGCCGGAACTTGATCTTCCGCGGCCTTCTTGATTTTATCACCCTCGTTGATTTCCCCAAGTTCTTCTCTCTTCATCTCTATCTTCATTAGCCAAGCATCGTCGCCCGCGTTGTTGGAGGAGGGGGACGACATGATGCCTGGCCTTGAAAACTCTGGCAGAAAATAGCTCAAAACGAAAACAGGGGATTTTCCCGTGGTACGGTGGTCAAAACCTTTGGGAGATTATATAATGAATTTTGACCAACCAAAAGAAGTATTGTGCAAGAAAACAGAGTCCGGAGGGCATACGAGGTGGCCACAAGGTCGGGGGCGCGCCCTCCACCCTTGTGGTGGCCTCGTGTCTCTTTCAGACTACTTTTAATTTTCCTAATTTTTAAATATTCCAAAACGGAGAAAAATTGCTACTGGAAATGTTTTGGAGTCGGTTTACTTACCGTACTGTAGCGCCCAAGATGATTGTGCCCCGATCATGAATTCATCACGTGATTGGGATAGAATCGCATCTTGGGCGCTATACGTACCCCATACCTATTCCTTTTCGGAGTCTGAAACGTTCTGGAAAGTGTCCCTTATGTACTCCTCCGGTGTTACGGTGTTAATAATATTGGTCTCAACATTTATGGGAGTACCTGAGATATAATGTTTGATTCTTTGACCGTTTACCACCTTCGGATTTGTGCCTTCGGCGTTGTTGATTTTTATGGCACCGGAACGATAGACCTCCTCGATAATGTAAGGGCCTTCCCATTTGGAGAGAAGGTTTCCTGCAAAAAATCTTAAACGAGAGTTGTATAGCAAAACATGATCACCTACATCAAACCCACGCTTTTGTATCCTTTTGTCATGCCATCTTTTAACTTTTTCTTTAAATAACTTGGCAGTCTCATAGGCTTGGGTTCTCCATTCATCAAGTGAGCTAATGTCAAATAACCTCTTCTCACCGGCAAGTTTGAAATCATAGTTGAGCTCTTTAATAGCCCAATAAGCTTTATGTTCTAGTTCAAGAGGTAAGTGACATGCTTTTCCATAAACCATTTTATACGGAGACATACCCATAGGATTTTTATTAGCAGTTCTATAAGCCCATAATGCATCATCAAGATTTTTAGACCAATTCTTTCTAGATCTATTAACAGTCTTTTGCAAAATCAATTTAATCTCTCTATTGCTTAATTCTACTTGACCACTAGACTAAGGATGATAAGGGGATGCAATTCTATGATTAACATCATACTTAGCAAGCATTTTACAGAAAGCACCATGAATAAAATGTGAACCACCATCAGTCATTAAATATCTAGGGACTCCAAACGTCAGAAAAATAACTTCTTTAAGCATCTTAATAGAAGTGTTATGATCAGCACTACTAGTTGGAATAGCTTCTACCCACTTAGAAACATAATCAACAGCAACTAAAATATGTGTATACCCATTAGAGGAAGGAAAAGGTCCCATATAATCAAAGCCCCAAACATCAAATGGTTCAATAACAAGTGAATAATTCATAGGCATTTCCTGACGTCTACTAATATTGCCAACTCTTTGGCATTCGTCACATGACAAGACAAACTTACGAGCATCCTTGAAGAGAGTAGGCCAATAAAACCCAGATTGCAATAGCTTATGTGCAGTTCTATCTCCAGCATGATGTCCTCCGTAGGCCTCGGAGTGGCCCTTGCGTAGGATCTGTTCCTATTCATGCTCAGGTACACAACGTCTAATAACACCATCTACTCCTTCTTTATAAAGGTGTGGGTCATCCCAAAAGTAATGTCTTAAATCATAGAAAAACTTTTTCTTTTGCTGGTATGTAAAACTAGGTGGTATAAATTTAGCAACAATGTAATTAGCATAATCAGCATACCATGGAGTATTATGAGAAGCATTTATGACAGCTAATTGCTCATCAGGAAAGCTATCATCAATAGGCAGTGGGTCATCAAGAACATTTTCTAACCTAGACAAGTTGTCTGCAACGGGGTTCTCAGCTCCCTTTCTATCAATAATATGCAAATCAAATTCTTGTAGCAAGAGAACCCATCTAATAAGTCTAGGTTTAGCATCTTTCTTTTCCATAAGATATTTAATAGCAGCATGATCAGTGTGAACAGTTATTTGGAATCAACAATATAAGATCTGAACTTATCACAAGCAAAAACAACTGCTAAAAATTCTTTTTCAGTAGTAGCATAATTTCTCTGGGCACTGTCTAAAGTTTTACTAGCATAATGAATAACATTCAATTTCTTATCAACTCTTTGTCCTAGAACAGCACCAACAGCATAATCACTAGCATCACACATAATTTCAAAGGGTAAATTCCAATCAGGTGGCTGAATAATAGGTGCAGAAATCAAGGCTTTCTTAAGTATTTCAAATGCTTCTACACAATCATCATCAAAAACAAAAGGAACATCTTTTGCAAGAGATTAGTGAGAGGCCTAGAAATTTTAGAGAAGTCTTTAATAAACCTCCTATAGAAACCAGCATGACCAAGGAAACTTCTTATACCTTTGATATCTTTAGGACACGGCATCTTTTCAATAGCATCTACTTTAGCTTTATCAACTTCAATACCTCTTTCAGAAATTTTATGCCCCAAGACAATACCTTCATTAACCATAAAGTGGCACTTCTCCCAATTCAAGACAAGATTAGTTTCTTCACATCTCTGCAAAACTCTATCAAGGTTGCTTAAGCAATCATCAAAAGAAGTTCCGTAAACGGAGAAATCATCCATGAAAACCTCTACAATCTTTTCACAAAGATCAGAGAATATAGCAGCCATACATCTTTGAAAGGTAGCAGGTGCATTGCATAAACCAAAAGGCATACGTCTATAAGCAAAGGTACCGAAAGGGCAAGTAAAAGTGGTCTTCTCTTGATCATCTTTTGACACAGGTATTTGAGAAAAACCAGAATAACCATCTAGAAAGCAGAAATGTGTATGTTTGGATAGTCTTTCTAGCATTTGATCAATAAAAGGTAGAGGGTAATGATCTTTTCTAGTAGCTTTGTTTAATTTACGAAAATCAATTACCATTCTATAACCTGTAACAATTCTTTGTGGGATCAATTCATTCTTATCATTAGGAACAACAGTAATACCTCCCTTCTTAGGGACATAATGAACGGGGCTTACCCATTTACTATCAGCAATAGGATAAATTATACCTGCCTCCAGAAGCTTTAGTATTTTATTTCTTACCACTTCTTTCATCTTAGAATTTAACCGTCGTTGGTGATCAACAACTGGTTTAGCATCATTCTCCAATTTAATTTTATGCTGACATAGAGTGGGACTAATGCCCTTAAGATCATCAAGAGTATATCCAATAGCGGCACGGTGCTTCTTCGGAGTTTTCAATAATTTCTTTTCTTCATGCTCTGAAAGGTTAGCACTAATAATAACAGGATATATCTTCTTTTCATCAAGATAAGCATATTTCAAAGTATCAGGTAATTGTTTAAGCTCAAACACGGGATCACCCTTGGGTGGAGGAGGATCCCCAAGGATTTCAACAGGCAAATTGTGTTTCAAAATAGGCCCTTGCTTAAACAATATTTCATCTATTTCCCTTCTTTCATTCATAAACATATCATTTTCATGGTCTAGCAAATATTGTTCTAAAGGATCAGTAGGAGGCACAGCAATAGAAGCAAGACAAACAAATTTCATCCTTACTAGGCAATTCTTTATCATGGGGTTGTCTACAGAATTTAGAGAAATTAAAATCATGAGCCATGTCCCCTAAACCAACAGTAACAATATCTTTCTCGCAATCTATCTTAGCATTAATAGTATTCAAGAAAGGTCTACCAAATATAATGGGACAAAAATTATCTTGTGGGAAAGCAAGAACAAGAAAATCAGTGGGGCATTTTATTTTCCCACACAAGACTTCAACATCTCAAACAACCCCGATTGGCGATATAGTATCTCTATTGGCAAGCTTAAAAGTAACATCAATATCCTCTATCTCAGCAGGTGCAATATCATTCATAATTTCTTTATATAAGGTATAAGGAATTGCACTCACACTAGCACCCACATCACATAAGCCATGATAACAGTGATCTCCTATTTTAACGGAAACAACAGGTCTATGTTTATCTTTAGTATCGGGTTTAGCAATCCTAGCAGCTTCATCACAGAAATAAATAACATGCCCTTCAATATTATCAACCAAGAGATCTTTAACCATAGCAATACTAGGTTCAACTTTAATTTATTCAGGGGGTGTAGGTGTTCTAGTATAACTCTTACGAACCATAGTTGAAGCTTTAGCACGATCCTTTATTCTAACAGGAAAAGGTGGTTTCTCAATGTAAGCAGTAGGAACAATAGGATCAACATTATAAGTAATAGTTTCTTCTTCAACTTTAATAGGTTCAATTACTTTCACTTCGATGGGAGGATGATATTTAAACCACTTCTCCTTAGGGAGATCAACATGAGTAGCAAAAGATTCACAGAAAGAAGCTACTATCTCAGAGTCAAGTCCATATTTAGTGCTAAAATCACGAAAAGCATCGGTATCCATAAAAGCTTTAACACAATCAAACTTAAGGTTTATACCTGACTCCTTACCTTCGTCGAGGTCCCAATCTTCAGAGTTGCATTTAATTCTTTCCAATAAATTCCATTTTAATTCAATATCCTTCTTCATAAAAGAACCGGTACAAGAAGTATCGAGCATGGATCGATCATTATGAGAAAGCCGAGCATAAAAATTCTGAATAATAATTTCTCTTGGGAGCTCATGATTGGGGCATGAATATAACATTGACTTAAGCCTCCCCCAAGCTTGAGCGATACTTTCTCCTTCACGAGGCCAAAAATTATATATATAATTCTGATCACGATGAACCAGATGCATAGGATAAAACTTCTGATGAAATTCCATTTTCAATCGGTTGTAGTTCCATGATCCAATATCATCACATAGCATATACCATGTCAATGCCTTTCCCTTCAAAGATAAAGGGAAGACCTTCTTCTTGACGACATCCTCGGGCATACCTACAAGCTTAAATAATCTACAAACTTCATCCACATAGATTAGGTGCATATCGGGATGTAATGTTCCATCTCCTGCATAAGGATTAGCTAGCAGTTTCTCTATCATACCCGAAGGAATTTCATAATAAATATTTTCAGTAAGTGCAGTAGGTTGAGGAGCAACTCTTTGTTCTTCCAGTCGAGGTGAAGATACCCCGAACAAGCCCCTCAAAGAATTATTTTCCATGGTAACAAGTGACAGTAAATTTCAGCACACTATATAAATGTTTCCTTACCAAAGGCGCTTCACTCCCCGGCAACAGCGCCAGAAAAGAGTCTTGATGACCCACAAGTATAGAGGATCTATCGTAGTCCTTTCGATAAGTAAGAGTGTCGAACCCAACGAGGAGCAGAAGGAAATGACAAGCGGTTTTCAGCAAGGTATTCTCTACAAGCACTGAAATTATCGGTGACAGATAGTTGTATGATGAGATAATTCGTAACGGGTAACAAGTAACAAAAGTAAATAAGGTGCAGCAAGGTGGACCAATCCTTTTTGTAGCAAAGGACAAGCCTGAACGAACTCTTATATAAAGCAAAGCGCTCTCGAGGACACATGGGAATTGGTGTCAAGTTAGTTTTCATCATGCTCATATGATTCGCGTTCGTTACTTTGATAATTTGATATGTGGGTGGACCGGTGCTTGGGTGCTGTCCTTCCTTGGACAAGCCTCCCACTTATGATTAACCCCTCTCGCAAGCATCCGCAACTACGAAAGAAGAATTAAGGTAAACCTAACCATAGCATGAAACATATGGATCCAAATCAGCCCCTTACGAAGCAACGCATAAACTAGGGTTTAAGCTTCTGTCACTCTAGCAACCCATCATCTACTTATTACTTCCCAATGCCTTCCCCTAGGCCCAAACAATGGTGAAGTGTCATGTAGTCGACGTTCACATAACACCACTAGAGGAAAGACAACATACATCTCATCAAAATATCGAACGAATACCAAATTCACATGATTACTTATAACAAGACTTCTCCCATGTCCTCAGGAACAAACGTAACTACTCACAAAGCATATTCATGATCAAGATCAGAGGAGTATTAATTATCATTAAGGATCTGGAAATATAATCTTCCACCAGATAAACCAACTAGCATCAACTACAAGGAGTAATCAACACTACTAGCAACCCACAGGTACCAATCTGAGGTTTTGAGACAGAGATCGGATACAAGAGATGAACTAGGGTTTGAGAGGAGATGGTGCTTGTGAAGATGTTGATGGAGATTGACCCCCTCTCAATGAGAGGATCGTTGGTGATGACAATGGCTTCGATTTCCCCCTCCCGGAGGGAAGTTTCCCCCGCAGAACAGCTCCGCCGGAGCCCTAGATTGGTTCTGCCCAGGTTCCGCCTCGAGACGGCGGTGCTTCATCCCGAAAGCTTCCTTCTTATTTTTTCTAGGTCAAAACACACCATATAGCAGAAGATGGGCGTCGGAGGCCTGCCACGGGGCCCACAAGGACGGGGGCGTGCCCAGGGGGGTAGGGCGCGCCCTCCACCCTTGTGGCTGGCTGGTGGCCCCCCTCTGGTATTTTCTTCGCCCAATATTTTTTATATATTCCAAAAATATTCTCCGTGAAGTTTCAGGACTTTTGGAGTTGTGCAGAATAGGTCTCTAATATTTGCTCCTTTTCCAGTCCAGAATTCCAGCTGCCGGCATTCTTCCTCTTCATGTAAACCTTATAAAATAAGAGAGAAAAGGCATAAATATTGTGATATAATGTGTAATAACAGCCCATAATGCAATAAATATTAATATAAAAGCATGATTCAAAATGGACGTATCAGTACCCATTCTTGAATGGGTCCTTTGAGGTTAGTAACAAGGGTCTTAGGAACCCAAATAGACCATTCAATGTACTCATAATAAGAACCAACAAATTTAGCATAAACATGCCGATCACTAGCACGGCTTAAAACATAAGAAGGGTTAAAGTCGCCGGCTCTGTTGTTAGGGGCGGTTTTGCCCTTCTTGGCATTACCACCCACTTCCTTGTTCTTCTTCTTCTCATGAGTCCCCTCAGCCGCCTTGACAAAAGTTTCCTTGAGAGGGAGAGGTTGCTTGGTCTTCTTCTTCTTCTTCTTCTTTTTCTTTGACTTGGGTGCAAACCCAAGTCCTTCCTTTCCTACAACTTCCTTTTGGTTCGTCAAAAGGTCATTGAGGTTCTTTTCACCTTATATGCATGTCACAAGGCCCATCTCAAGTTGCTCCTTCAACTTGGCATTTTCCTCCACAAGATGCACATGCTCACAACAAGGGTTAGAAGCATGGGCATTATCAATTAGAACAAAAGGAGGACACGTGGAAATCTCCTTGGTTAGCTTCACTTGAAGTTGATCATGAGACTCTTTGAGAGAAGCATGAACACCCTTCAATACCTTGTGAGCCTTGTCAAGTGTGTCAAAATCTTCCTTGAGTCTATCATGGTCAACCCCAAGTGCAACTTTCTCAGATTTAAGCACACGGGAAAGAACAATAGCACGATCAAGATCTTTTTGTATTTAGCACGATCAACATTGTGTGACTCCTTAAGAGCCAAACGAAGACCTTGCCCTTCCTTAAGAGCATTGGAAAGATCCGCAATCTCATCGGCATAGTCACGACTATGTCCCTCCATCTTGGAGATAGTATCCTCATGAGTCTCAATGATATCATTGGCCTCACCAAGTTGTTCCAAGAGGGCAACAAAGTGCTTCTTGGATTCACCCTTGAGCTTATTCACAAACTTTGTAAACTCATTGTCATCAACATTTACCACCTCACTATCATCAACACAATCTAGCAATGAAGGAGCAGTAATGATGGTGGTTTTGATGTTTGAGGTTACCTTGTTGATACCTTTGGCCATGAGGCACTTGGCAATGGTGTTCTTGTTGGGGGCGCCGAAGAGGGAGACCTTGGAGGGGGAAGATGTGGCAATGGCAATGGTCGTCGTTGCCATTCCTTCTCCACTTGTGTCTTCATTATCATCATCGGAGGTGTACTCTTCATGTGCCACCAAGCCCTTTGGAGAATTCTACTTGGTAAAGTTGTTCTTGCTTGGGAAAGACTTGGCTTTGTCTTTGCGAATGAGTTTGCCACCATTGTCTTCCCTCTTCTCATAAGGGCACTCCGCCACAAAGTGACTCACATTGCCGCAATTGTAGCAAGTCCTCACACGTTGCTTGTTCTTTAGGCCACTTGAGTTGTTCTTGGTGAAGTTGGGCCTTGAGTTCCTCTTGTTGCCCTGAAATTGCCTTGATGCAAGAGCCATGTGCTCATGGTAAGCATATTTGGTATCCTCAGGGAAACACTCCTCTTCTTCCTCCTCTTCTTCTTCTTCCGGAATGGCCTTAGCCTTCAAAGCAAGAGTGGTTGAGCTTTTCTTTGACCGGACACCAGCAAGAGCATTGTCGGCGGTCTTGTTCATGATGTTCATGGCAATAAACTCATCCAACACTTCACTTGAGGTTAAGGTGTGAAAATCCAGCCGTTGACGAATCACGAAAGACATGGCCTTGTTGAATGGCATAATGGCCTTGAGAAACTTGCGCTTGATCCAAGTGTCATCCGTATCCTTGCTCCCATGGTCTTGGAGAGCAACCGCAGGAGTTGTCACCCTCCGGTAGAGATCACGCAGATCCTCATATTCTAGCATCATGAATTCATCGGCCTCATCAAGGACCACTTCAAAGTTGGCCCGTTGGATGCTTGAGCTCCCCGTGTACATAGATACAATGTGTTCCCAACAATCCTTTGCACGAGTGAAGGGACGCAAGTGGGATAGATCTTCGGGTGGGACCGCATCTTGAAGGATGAACAAAGCGGAGTGATTGTATTGATTGTCCACTTCTTCTCTTGGGGTGAAGTTGTTTGGATCATGCTGGTAGAAGCCTTGCTCAATGATTCTCCAAAGGTTTGTTGAGCTGTGATTCAAATGAGACTTGATGTGAAAAACCCAATTAGCAAAATCACCCTTAACAAGCTTAGGAGGAGGACCATGATTATTAATGTGAGGTGTAGGGACCGGTCCTCCATAGACCGGGGAGGGGGAACCGAGGCAAAGGTTCCCGTCCCATTCTTGTCATGAGGAGAAGAAACATGAGTATCTTTAGCCGCTTCCTTAGCAGAATTGGCCTCCGACTCCAATGCTGTGGGATTAACCATAAGCAAAGGATCGGGAGAAGCTTTCAACCCCTCAAGCAATTCTTTTAGCATGGACTTGACTTCGGTCGTCATAGACGTCTTAAGTGAAGCCATAGCTTCATTTAAGTCATCTCGTGAGATCGAAGTCAATTCCACGGCCTCGGGCACTTCCTCCTCGGTGTCAACCATACTCTTCGAGTGGTGAAACCCTTAATAAAGAGATGAGGCTCTGATACCAATTGAAAGGATCAATATGGTTGACTAGAGATGGGGGGTGAATAGGCAACTAACAATTTTTAGCTTTTCTTCACAAATTAGGTTTACCAACAAAAAGGTTGTCTAGATGTGCAACTAGGTGAGCAACCTATATGATGTTAACAACAACAACAACAACAACAACAACAACAAGAAGAAGTGCAAGCAAAGGATACAACACAACAATAGCTTGCACAAAGTAAAGGAAAGAGATAACCACAAGTGGAGCCGGTGGAGACGAGGATGTGTTACCAAAGTTCCTTCCCTTTGGGGGAAGTACGTCTCCGTTGGAGCGGTGTGGAGGCACAATGCTCCCCAAGAAGCCACTAAGGCCCCCGTATTCTCCTCACACCCTCACACAATGCGAGTTGCCGTGATTCCACTAGTGTTGCCCTTGAAGGTGGCGTTCGAACCTTTACAAACAAGGTTGGGGCAATCTCCACAACTTGATTGGAGGCTCCCAATGATACCACGGAGCTTCACCACAATGGAATGTGGCTCCGAGGTGACCTCAACTGTCTAGGGTGCTCAAACACCCAAGAGTAACAAGATCCGCAAGGGATTAGTGGGGGGAATCAAATTTCTCTTGGTGGAAGTGTAGATCCGGGCCTTCTCAACCAAACCCTAGAAAATCAACAAGTTTGATTGGCTAGGGAGAGAGATTGGGCGAAAATGAGCTTTGGAGCAACAATGGAGCTTGGGGAAAAGAGGTAGGTCTTCTTGGGGAAGAAGACCCTCTTTTATAGAGGGGGAGTAATCCAACCGTTATCCCCTCCTTCAGCCCGCAGCGAGCGGTACTATCGCTCAAGGGAGCGGTACTACCGCTGGCCGCAGCGGTACTGCCGCTTGGCCCAGCGGTACTACCGCTGGGGCTACGCACAACACCTTCGCACAAGAAGGGAGAAGGGACAGAGGAGCAGGCCCTTGAGCGGCACTAGTAGCGGTGGTAGGTGCGGTACTACCTCTCGCGAGCGGTACTACCGCTCCTACTGCCACTGCTACTGCCGCTGAACCTGACACGAGAAACGCAGGTCTTGAATCGAGGTGGTACAGGCGCGGAACCGGGGCGGTACTGCCGCTAGTGGCCCTGGGCGCACTACTAGGGAAAAGCCTAGCAGTAGCGCGGGTCTAAGGGCTATCAGTAGCGCGGGGAACCGCGCTACTGATATGGCGCTACAGCTAATGTTTAGCAGTAGCGCGTTTCTACGCGCGCTACTGTTATAGCTACTTAGCAGTAGCGCTGTCCATACCAGCGCTACTGCTAAGTGGTTAGCAGTAGCGTTTTCCTGTTCAGCGCTAAAGAGCGCTACTACTATATTTTCATATATCTTTTTTTTGCTACGTATTTGCAATGTTTTTGTACAGATTTTATACAATATTCTAATCATATCATAAACTGGCAATATGCTCATCATATCATACACATAATAGTCTCATTATATCATCCAACACAAATCATGTCGTCACATCATAATCACGATATAGCTATACAAGTTACATGGGATGTCTCATCATACATAATGTAGTACTTCTTGAGGCACCGGTTCGTATCCGTCTCTCTCACTAGCGTGAACCTAAACTAACTACTTTCCGCTTCGGCTCTGCTATCGAACCCTCTCTGGCTGTCGCTCGGAAACCGGTACACCTGGGCCTGACACTCCGGCCACTCGTCGTATACTCCTGGCGTAGCACTTCTTCGCCATCGATGATCTATGTACCTACATCGTCACATGAGTCGATAATATGCAACATATATAGTTGAGCAACAGAAAGAGACAGACTTGACAAAAATAGAAGCAACATATCATAAGCATAAATAACAAAGTTCATCGTACCCAAAATGCCCTAACTAGAGTGATCTTCGCTAGTTGAGGAGGACGGTTTAATTACATCACAAATAAAGTTTCATCGTGCATAACTCAAAGTTTCGTCATAGAGAAAGTATGGACTAAATGGACACTTTGTCATATATCGTCAATCACTCCAACATGTCGTGCCATCCATCCAAGTCAGGCAGATAATCCTCGGGCGCAGTGAAAGGCTTCAGGTCGAGACGCTGAGCCGATACGCGTGTTCGGACATCTTCCCGCGACATTTGCCCTTCTTCGTAGAACATCCCTGTTTTTTCGACGACCTCCTTCATGATGATTTGGGCAAGTTCACGCTAGATGTGATAGAACTCAGCTCGAAGTCGATGATCCGGGATATCTCCTAGGTTCTTTGCCCATTGCAGAATATGGGCATCGCCGGATCTAGGTGACATGCGAAGGTTCTGCTGATCCCGTCTGTACTCCAGCATGTGGTGGAGGACATAGAATCCATCACTGAGAGTACCACTCGGTTGCTGGATGCAGCAGAAGTCGGTCTTATGGCCGAAGGCGGGCGCGCGGTTCCTTGTCTTATTGAGAGTCATCTCTCCACCCCGTGGGCCGTAGGTAAAGATAGCACTGTCGAGAACAGACTTGATGTGGGTGTAATCCTTTTTCTTCATGTTCTTCGATGAGTCCAAGTAAAGAGCATGGGAGAATCAGGGGTAAAGGATGATGAGGACGGCGCGCCCGTCGCTGCGCAAAATAAGTACACCTCAAATTAGCCTCCATGTGTGCAAATGAATGGTTGAAATCGAAGGAAGGATATCCGCGCGGATGACTTACATGGGATGATAAGGCACGAGAATCGTCTCCTTGGCCTTATTGCTGACCATGAAATCGGCGCTGTAGTTACTCGCGTATTCACGGTGCTTTGGGCAGACTGCCAAGAAGCCCTCGTGCATGAAGTACGGGTCAGTGACACAGATATAAGGTATCTGCTCAATCCTGATGATGTAGTTCATGTACAAGGCAAAAAGGCGGACAAACGTAAAATCCAGCTTTTTCAAGTGAAACATGTCGAAGATGTAATCGAATCGAAGGAAGAACTTCTCCGCGGGGAATGTGTCGACGTACAACCTTTGCTGTGGCACGTTAACCACATAGAGCGGGTATCCTGGATTTTGCGAGGCGATCAGGCTTTTCTCTCTTCGCAGCACATCGTCATGAAGTCTCCTGAGATCGCCGTATATGGCCTCTACCACTGCCTTAGGTAGGATCGGATCACCAGGGATATGGTATTTCGCCGCACCTATGACAGGTATACGGTCTTGAACCCGAGGCTGCGGAGGCGGCTGGCTCATAGAAGCAGCTTTGTTGCCTTTCCTCGGTCTCTTCCTATGCTTCTTTGCTACTGGAAGGTCGTCTATAATACGTTCATCCTCCGGCAATTCAGGCACCAACTCATCACGCTCAAACCCTGAGTACTCATACTGCTGAGCCATCAATCCTCCATCGTCATAGGCGCTAGTATTGAGATACTGTAGAGTGTCATCGTCATCCTCATCGATGGCATCGATATCATGCATTGCTTTTTCGATGGCGGCGACGTCATCAGCGACTAATGGAGCCTCTTCCTCACGTCGTCCGCTATCACCCGGCATGACAGGCGACGCTAATTGGGTAGGTGGGGTGTTGATGTTCATACCTTGCTGAGGCTGCGTGGTCGTGGGTGTGCTCCCGGCCGCCTCCAGACGAAGCAGACTCTTTGGCCACAACAGGACCCAACTCTTGCAATGGCCAAGCCACTGCGAGGTCTCGTCGTCATCTCCCCCTAGTACCATAGGAGCCAAATTCTCGTGGCCCGGTTTGACACTGGCCACGGAAACCTTGAATGTCAGGGGGGATCGGCCGGGTGTGGAACAATTGTTCCTTTGGCTTCACTATCGTCGCCTTCCCCACGTCTACCTTCTGGCCGCTGATGGTGTACAGTATGGTGCACGGGGTTACGTCGGCTTGCAAAGACATGTCTGCGATGTGAGACATCCGAAAGGCAACCAAAACGGGAGATTATACATATATTGAAGAGGGCCGGTGTGACAGGTACCGTGAGGGCGTCGAGCTCAGCCAAAGACGAAGCCTCACCGAGCACGCCAGAGACGGAGGACGGCTGCTAGCGGGTACGGGAGCAGGTGCGCTAAACGAGCTGCTCCCGAAGAAGTTGGAAAGGGGAAAGTCCGCTGCCTCTTTATTTGGATTTTGCTTGCTCCAACTGACGATAGCCGGAACCAAGACACTATACGAAGCTGCCATCTCCTCTCTTGCGACAGCTACCGCTGGTTTGACTGTCTCGGCTGATATCTTTTCAACCGCAATCTCAACCTTCTTGTCGATGTTTTCTTCATTTAACCTCCGTCTTTCCTTCCTCTCCTCTGTGGTCTCACGGTAGTACTTCTTCCACGTGGCACCGTCTCCGACGCCGTGCACGCGTCCATACGACGGTTGAGTGTCCATCGGGAGTCCTTTCAATATGTTCAAGGCCCGGTTGAATGGGGTGTCCCACTTGGGCCTCGCCAACGCCTCAAACGGTGAGTCGCTTTCGGCCGCGATCCTGTGCTGCTCTTTCTGCAAAAGGAACAAGGATCATTTACAAATGTGACTAAACGTGCAGTCGAATTGATCAGAAGCTAAAATTAGGGGGTAAATTAATAATTACCAGCAGTCTCATGAACTCCTTCGTGACCGCGTCCGTATCGAAAACCTTGTTGGCTGAGTCCCAACGATACCGGGCCCTGATGACGTCACGCTCCTGCGGGATGGTGAACTCCGCCAAGGGGTCTGGGATCCCCAGACTTTCGCGTTCCACGTCCTCCTTGGCCCATATGGGCCTCTTCCCCGCGTAACCACGGCTTTCGAGGTGGTGGCACCCCATGTTCCTCTCTTGGAGCCCCTTCATGTACTCCGACTTTTCTTTGACATCTTCGGCAACACAAGCCTTCTTGAATATTTCGAACTGCTCTTCCGTAATTGTTGGATTATCCTTTACAATCTCGGAGTAGGGTTCCTTTTTGGCGGTGATCCGATGTTTCACCCTTACTTTCCAGGCGGACAACGCGCCGCTAAACTTGCCCATGGCGCGTTTGTTTATCTTCTTCATTGCCGGGTCTTTATCTGGATCAGTATATTTGATTTCATCCCGGCCCGGGAACAAGAATACCTGGTGCAGCTTAGTTAGGAGGGAGTGCTCCATATCTGGTATCTTCTTTAGTTTCTCATCGTTGATGGTGGTGGTTGCCCGTAGGATGCAGCCTATTTGATTGCCGTAGCACGCGCGCGCTTCCGCAGGCTCTTTTGGCTCAAAATTGCCGGAGTCCACCTCCGTGACCACCAGTCTAGTAGTGATGAGCTAGTTTGGGCGCCGTATCCTCTTCAGTTTCGGTTCTATACCGGCTTCGCCATTCTCTGTGCCGGTATCGGCGCCGGTCTCAGTCTCAGCGCCGGTCTTGATGTCGGTCTCAGTCTCGGATGTGACAGGTGGGCCCTGCAACAACCGTTGCTCACCGAGAAGGTTCAAATAGGCGTCTGCCGCCGCGTAGACGTTGCAATCAGCAGAACCATGTCCTTCATCGTTGCTAGCCATGTTTCCTACGATTAAATCTAGTCAATTAATTCTAGACCTAATAAAATGAATAATGACATAAAAAAAGGCCAATGTTTTGCAGGAATGTTGATTCATTCCCGTTGCGGCAAATCCCGGGCACTCGATATGTACTAGTTTGTAGCACAAGTCATGCCAAAATTCACGAAAAATTTCGGCATGACTTTTGCTACAAACTGGACAAATAGAGCGCCTGAAATTTGCCGGAACGGAAATGAATCAACATTCCGGCATTCATAGGCCACTCGGAATCATTCCCTGCAAACAACAAAAGGCCACTTGGGCACAATCGAACCACTTCAATGTTGCATATAACATGAGCAAACACTATTGAGGAATTTGCATATAACATGACAATTTCAATGAAAAGATATAATCAACAATAGTGGAATATGCAAATGAACATCAATGACATATATCATATAACATCAATCTTGTTTTTCGTTTACATAGCAACAATTACTTTAACCAAGTTTTTGAAAAGAAAAATAATTCTGTTTTTTGTTTATAGCTAAATGCCATAGCTACTGTTTTTTATTTATAGCTAAATACTTTTGTTTTTTTATCTAAAGCTAAAAGTCTAGGAAGGGATCATCTTTAAAATAAAACTTGCCTAAATTCTTTTCCTTGAAAAATAGTGGTCTTTTCAAAAACCAAAAACCTTTGCAAAATGACCTCACTAAACACTTCTCTGCCTAGGACAGAACCCAAATTCTGTTCTAGCTATTCCTCTCTCACACACACATACATTATTTTCTTTTCATCCAAATTGTTTTAGAGCAAATATTCCAACAATACTTGACCTTATTAGAAATTGCAAAGGAACTCCATTTTCTCTAACCCTTCTGACCTCACCAAAATTTCCACAGTAAAACTTTAGTACCTACACCCAATTTCTTCAAAAATATTCAGGTCCATAGTCCAAATAATTCAAATTTCATTTGAATGAAATTTGGACCAAATTCAGGTCCATAGTCCAAATAATTCAAATAGTCTAAATAATTTTTTATAGCTAAATGCTACTGTTTTTTGTTTATAGCCTCTATTAATTTAAAGCTAAATGCTACTATTATTTATATACCCTCTGTTAATTTAAAGCTAAATGGAATTACTGTTTAGGCATTTTCATAAAAATTTGCCCTAGCTAATTTCCTAAAAAAAATTGCTAATCTTTTTTCCTAAATGCTAAAAAAATGCCTACTGCCCTAAACAAATCTAGGGTTCATATGAACACCTAGGGTTCATATGAACATCACAGCAGCAACATATGAATTGCCCTAGCAGAGAGAGAGAGAGAGAGAGAGAGAGAGAGAGAGAGGAGGACAGGGAAGAGGAGAGGGAGAGCCTTACGGTCGGCGGTAAGGGCGGGCTCGGGCTTGGGCGGCGGTGGTCCTGGGCGGGCTCGAGCGGCGGCGGTGAGGTCGAGGGCGGCCTCGGGCGGCGGCGGTGAGGTCGAGGGCGGCCTCGGGCGGCGGCGGTGAGGTCGATGGCGTGCTCGATCGGGCAGGGCGATCGACGGCGGCGACAGAGGAGTTGTGGGATAGGGGGGAGAGGGGGGAAAGGACTTAGCAAAATTTTGAGCCCGCGCGGGGTTAAGTCAAAATAGCAGTAGCGCTGGCAGGCAAAAAGCGCTATAGCTAAGTTAGCTATAGCGCTTTCTACCAAAACGCGCTACTGCTATAGGAAGTAGTTATTTATTTTCCTTTTTCTTTTCCTTTTATCTAAGGAACGTAGCTATAGCGCGTGCGTATAAAATGCGCTACTGCTAGAGTAACTATAGCGCTTTGTGACAACAAGCGCTACTGCTATGCCTTTCTTCTTTATTTTTATTTTTCTTTTGTTTTTCTTTTTTTCATTTCTCCTTTTTCTACTTCTTTCATTTTCATTTACTTTTCTATTTCTTTTCCATTTTATTTTCTTTTTTTAGCAGTAGCGCTCTATACAGAAAACGCGCTACTACAAGGCACTTAGCGGTAGCGCTCTTTTTGCAGCATCGCTACTACTATTCCTAGCCTACCGGCAACAGTGTGGGAATTATAGTAGTAGCGCTTTTACCTGCAGATGCGCTACTGCTACAATCATAGGTGCAGCGCTCTTTGTTGACACGCGCTACGGGTAACTAGCAGTAGCGCTCTGTTCTAACCAGCGCTACTGCCATATCTCTGTGTATAAGGTTTTCCTTAGTAGTGGCGGTACTACCGCTGACACAGCGGTACTACCGCTTGTGGCTCTGGGCGGTACTACCGCTCCGGGCCACGATACTACCGCTGGCACCTCTCCTAAGCCACTTCCACGATAACAAGGATGAGGAAAGGAGCTGGGGGTGCAAAAGATATGTGTACGTGTTGATTCCACCCTAGCCTTTCCGATACGGACCCCCTCTTGATAGTACGGCATCTCCTACGACTCAAGTCCATCAAAACCGAAACGAAGGAGAACTACACCATCTTCACTTTGAGCTCCGAGGGGAATAAATCGTCTCGTGCCAATGAATGAATATCTGAAATGCTCAATGCATACGATTAGTCCACAAACGCATTGTCATCAATCACCAAAACCAGTTAGAGAGAAAGATGCCCTAACACCTAGAAACATGAAGTTATGACTAAATCAGGGCCTAAATTGACTCTCAACATCATATGTGTATTTTACAATGTTCTCCACAGCCACAACTTAAATGGCTAGTTTGCCAAATGACTCCAATCATCACACCAGCTTCCCCACCACAACATCTTTCCCATGGCAGATATCCGACATGTCTTTCTTTCTCGATCCTTTGGCTTTGCCCCTTCTTTCTTCTGATGTTGTCCATTCCTTCCCCTGCACCAAATCGAAGCCTCCTCCTCCGAAGATCGCTTAGCTTCCCTTTGAAGGATTTGATCGCTATGAAGTTCCCCGCCCCGCCGATGGTTAGTTGATGCTTCTCGAAGGATAGGGTGCTCGCTTGCATCTCTCTACCGGTAGTGGCTGGAGTGAAGACTTGCCGGCGACATTTACTCTTTCGGTCAGCGAAGATACAATGCGGAAGCAGTGTGGTTGCAGACTTATGACGCATGTGGAAAGTTAGGGCACATGTTGAGCTTATTCTGTATTATCATATGTGTGGTAAGCTCTTTTATCTTTGTATCATGAGGTGATCTAGTCCCTCTACACACTTTCCACATTGTATGTTTTAGGGATGTACTTCCAACATTATTTACGGATGTACTTTCAACATTATTAATGAGAAGGGGTTTTAAATTCCAAAAATGTCTGCATATATTTATACTATATAAATCAACCAAGCAGTCTCTTAGTGGAGTCTGCTTATATCTAAGCCATATAAACCAATGGTGTTTCATTTAACATTTTTCATAAAAACCATGAAGCATTAATACCACATGTCCATCTGATCACTAGATAGTTTGGTTTATCGTCTCCTCGGTTATCGTCGACTTCCCTCTTTCCCATGGCATTGTCATCGAGCAATGTAACCCTAAGACTAACGCCAACTTCATTTTCATCACGAAGGATAAGATCATCCATAAAGACTGCCGCGTAGACCCTACCAACTGCACCTTTGAACATCGCGGATCCTCCTAATAATGGATCGAATGGACCATGATCCTGCTAAACAATTCATCAGTTGAAACTTTTCTATCCCACGTTTCGGTGATGTATCTAGCATTGTTGGAGGGCGTGTGGAGGTGTGTCTCACGGGATTCGGCCAGTGCTGGTCTTTGATGGATGTGCTTGGATCCAATCTTTGTTCGTCCCGCTCGTGTGTCTAGAGTTTGAATCCTTTTGATCCATACTTTTCTTTATTAACGACGGCTGTTGTTCTGGTGCGTTGGTCGTGTACGGCCTTACCACGACGACTTCCTGACTTTCCGGTGCTTGTAGTCGTCGTTAGGTGGTCTACGGATATAGATACATTTTTCATTTCTGTTCTTTGTACCGGCGTGGCATGATGAATAGATCAAAAGTTCTTCGAAAAAAAGAGCTGAAACTTTTCTGTTTTCAGACGAATTCGGTTGACATGCACAAACCGAACTTGATATGATAGATAACTGTATGCAGAAGACATAGGAACAGACAGAGTTGTTGCAGACTTACGACGCATGTGGAAAGCTAGGGGACGTGATGAGTTTGCTCTATATTCTAATATGTGTGGTGAGCTCTTTTATCTTTATATCTTGGGGGTGGTTTAATCCATCTATGCACTTTCAAATTTGTTTATAGGGATTCACTTTTATCACTGCTGATGAGAAGGGGTTTTAATTCTCCAAAAAGCCTGCTTATAGTTAATAAGCTAAATAGTCCAACCTAATAGTCCTTTAGAGAAGTCAGCCTATATGTAAGCATATACTCCCTTCGTCCCAAAATAAGTCTCACTGATTTAGTGCAATTTTAGTGACCAAGCACTCCCTTAGTATTTCATCTAACCTTTTTTCATGAAAGCATGAAGCATTATTACCATGTGTCCATCAGGTCACGTGAGAGTCTGGTTTACAGTCTCGTCGATGATCATCGACTCCCCTCTTTCCTATGGCATCGTCGTCGACCAACGTAACCCTAAGCCCAAGAACGACTACTTTATTTTTCTCATGACGTATATGAAACGTACAATCGGCTCCTTCGAACATCGCGGACCCCCCTAACATTGGATCTGATGGACCACGATCCTGCTAGACAGTTCATCACAAACTGAAACCTCTCTGTTTTCAGACGATCAAATTCGGTTGACATTCAAAACTGAATTTGACACGGAAGAGAAGACAGAGAGGCAGACAGGTGGGGCCCACCGAGGCGAGACACGCGCAGCTATAGCAGCGTCAGCAAAGCCGGCCTCCCCACCTGTATTCTATTCGGAACCTTCTTCTCCAATCTCCACCTCCCCCGTCTCCAATCTCGCCGCGTCGGAGCGCCGCCGCCGCCCCGATCTCGGTACGTGCCTGTGGACTCGCGCCCTGAATACGTCCCATCCCGCCGGATCCGGCCGCAGCGGCGCGGGATCCGATCGAGAAACCCCCGCCGCCGCCCGGATCGAGCAAAAAAAAACCTGATCTTGGCCTCCTTGTTGAATTCCGCAGGTGCCCGACGCGATGCGCCCGTCCGCGGGGAACGAGAGGCCGCCGGGGCGGCCCGTGTCCGGCTTCGTGCCCGGTTTCGCCGCCGGGGCCCCTCCGCCGGCGGCAGGGGCCTCGCCGTTCGGGGCCGCTGCTCCGCTCGGGCGCCCCGGTGGTCCGGCCGGCCCCTTCGCCCCGCCGACGCAGCAGCAGGGCCCGCCGGTCGCGCAGGCGGCTGCTTCTCCTCGGGGGCCGTTCGGGGCTCCGCCGCCCGCGGCAATGGGTGGGTACAGGGGTCCACCGCCGCCACAGGGTTCCTTCGGCGCCGGGCCGCCACCTCCAGGGCCGTTCAGCGCAGCACCGCCGCCTCAAGGTCCCTTCGGCATGGCACCACCGGCTCAGGGCCCCTTCGGCGCCGCACCTCCTCCTTCGCAGGGACCCATGGGCGCAGCACCTCCACCCCAGGGACCTTTCGGCGCCGCACCTCCGTCCAAGGGGCCCTTCGGTGCCGCACCTCCGTCCCAGGGGCCCTTCGGCGCCGCACCTCCGTCCCAGGGACCCTTCGGCGCTGTGCCGCCGTCTCAAGGCCCTTTTGGCACAGCACCTCCACCTTTTCGCCCTCCGCCCTCAGCTCTCCCGCAGCCACAGTCTCCCACAGGGAACACTATGCCTTCACCAACTTATGTGAGGCCGCCGCCAGTACAATCGCAGTCCCAGCCTGTGCAAGGGTATTACCCTGGCGGCCCTAACCCACAGTTTCCGCCGTCCTTGCCAGCGTTTCAACAGCCAATGCAGAACATGCCACCGCCTCCCATGGGGCTACCTTCCTCCTATAGTAACCAGCCAGCATATCCTACTACAGGGCCTCCGATGGGCACGCTCCAGAGCTTAGTGGAGGACTTCCAGTCTCTGTCAGTGAGTTCTGCGCCTGGATCGCTTGACCCAGGTGTTGATATAAATGGGCTACCACGTCCACTGTATGGCGATGAGGAGCCAGCTAAGGTTTTGGAGGCATTCCCACTGAATTGCCACCCGAGGTACTTCCGGCTGACAACCCACACTATTCCGGCGTCCCAGTCATTGGTCTCCAGGTGGCATTTGCCCCTTGGGGCCGTGGTACATCCTCTCGCAGAAGCACCTGATGGGGTAATGAACTCTGCTTTATCATTTTCTGCATGTATCCAAAGCACTGGATGGTTTTCACATGTTTGTTCCTCGATGCTTAGGAGGAAGTGCCAGTTGTCAACTTTGGGTCGGCTGGTGTAATCCGCTGTCGAAGATGCAGGACATATATAAATCCTTATGCAACATTTGCTGATGCTGGAAGGAAGTGGCGCTGCAATCTTTGCACACTGCTCAATGATGGTAACTTTTAACTTGAAACTTATACAGATTCAGTGCGTATTGAATGGACCGATTACCGATGTTTCTGCCAGCCATCACAGAGTCAAAATTCTTTACTAAGGTTTCTTAATACCAATACTGTTTAATGGTTCATCCTAAAGATGCCTTATTATAATGTTTGCAAAGCAGTGTGAGAACTCTTCTAGCATGGTATACTATTGAGGTGGGTTCGGTGTTTTCATAGAGGGATGAAACTATGAGTGAACTGTAACCTGAGTAAGATATCCATTAATCATTGGCGCATCACTGGACATACCAGAGAGGCAGAGATGTTTTGTCTTGATTCCTGGTTAGCTTTGAAAATGGTAGAGGAAAAATATAGTTTTCTTTAGCAGTTTAGCTATTTTATGATATCTATAGATCTATAGAATATGCTTAGTGCCACCTTTTTATTGCTGTTTTCCATAAGGTTATCCCTACCATCTTTTAATGCAAGAATTTTGAATAAAAGAATCAGATAATATCTAAGTTTGGGAAATTAAGTTTGGTTAAATACATGTTGCTATACAATTATCTTGAGATTCGAGACATCAGTCGTTGACCATCACACCAAATGTCGTTCCAGAAGGTGCCTTCTGATTTTATTTATTTATTTGAGTAGGATATTGTGATTATACCGAGGCCCGGAAAGAGGACCTGTTACACAGGCATGCTGCCGTTGAATCAGTCTTTTCTGATATCTTAGTTCAAGCTTAACCACGTTTGGCATATCATATTAAATAACTGAAATAACTAGGTATGTTAGAATAAAGATTAAGTGGGCCAGCTTTGTTTGTATACAAAAAAAAAGTAGTCAAAGAAATGCTCGGTGCTTTGTGTGCCACAATAAGGTATATGGAGTAGTCAAAGAAATACCATTGTATATGCCCCCTCTTGTCCTAACTTAAACTTACGCTCTTACATAGAATGAGCTTACACTTGTACCCAAAAGTTAGCTTTCAGGATAAATATTAAGGTCGACTTGTTCTTCAAAGTGAAGCTGAAGTTGTTACAGGAAATCCATATAGGATTATAAGATGAAATAGTTTAGAAGCTATGCTATTTATTTGGTGGATTTTATTTTCATAAGCTATATACTTTGGGTTGGCTGGAGTATTTGAATTGTAAACTACATGGCCAATGATCTAGGCTCAACACACTGTAATCGAGAGAGCATACTTCAGTGAGAGACGCAATTTTCCTTATGCCACCCTCATTAAATTTCCCAACAAGAGGAAATGTAGGTAGATCTTCTGCTTAGCAGGGTTAAGCAGAGCTGAGTTTTTGACTAATTGCATTGCAGTTATGTATAGAGATAGTGCTTGAGGTAGAAAGAGCTATCATCTGTTGTATAATCTTACATTCTGTTTAGGTTGTCATTTATGAGATCTGTATGTACCAGTGCTAGTGCTGACTGATCTCTTAGCAGTTAGCACCCTTTTCCTTGCTAAAATTTATATGTTCCCTTTTCTGCAGTTCCTGGCGAGTACTTTTGTGCTCTTGATGCTAGTGGCAGAAGATTTGATGCAGATCAAAGACCAGAACTTTCTAAGGGAACAGTGGAGTTTGTTGCTCCTACTGAATATATGGTTCGGCCACCAATGCCGCCTTCGTATTTCTTTCTTATTGATGTCTCAGTATCTGCAGTTCGAAGTGGGCTGCTCGAGGTACGTTCTACATTTCTTTTTTTGAAATTTTGTTCTTTCTGAGGGTTATCATTTTTTGAGTATCATTGACGGTGCAGATTAGGGCTGTAGGATTTAGTATGTTCTTTTTCTTACAAAAATTATTTTGATTCCTAAGATTCAAATAATTCTCATGTGTTTTCTTCCAGGTAGTTGCGAAGACCATCAAATCATGCCTTGATGATCTTCTAGGCTTTCCACGAACACAAATTGGATTCTTAACCTTCGATAGCACATTGCACTTCCACAATTTCAAGGTATTTCCTGCAGCTCCTTAGTTATTATTTTCTTCCAAGATTGCATTTTGCTCTGCAACATCATTGCTTTAACATACCAAACTTGATTTCATGAGGTACTCAACTTGTGTTCTTTGATTGTATCAGTCTTCTTTGAGTCAGCCTCAAATGATGGTGGTTGCCGATTTGGACGATGTTTTCCTGCCGTTGCCTGATGATCTCTTGGTTAATTTGGTCGATTCTAGACATGTTGTCGAGTCCTTTCTCGATAACTTGCCCAATATGTTTCAGGACAATGTAAATGTAGAATCTGCTCTTGGTCCTGCACTTAAAGCAGCATTCATGGTTATGGTAAGATCCTTAATGGTTTATTATTGAAGTACGCGTTGGTTGTTCTTGTGTGCCCTCTGTTACACAATTTAATCTCTGGACAATTATGTAATCCCTGTTGTAGGGTCAAATTGGGGGAAAGTTGCTTGTCTTCCAGAGTACATTGCCATCTCTTGGTATTGGCCGTTTGAGACTTCGTGGAGATGATGTCCGTGCATATGGAACAGACAAGGAGCATATTCTGAGGATACCAGAAGATCCCTTCTATAAACAGATGGCTGCTGAGTTCACGAAAAATCAGATCGCCGTGGACATATTTTCTTTGAGTGATAAGTATTGTGATATAGCTTCCTTAGGTGACAATTCGTTGACAACCTCCGTTGAGAAGTTCCTATAGTATTTCATATTTGCTCTTCCTTACTGTGATATGTATTAATGTGTAGGTTCTCTGGCGAAATATACTGGTGGTCAGGTGTACCATTATCCATCCTTCCAGGCAACTACTCATGGGGAGAAACTTAAACATGAGCTTAGCAGAGACCTTACTCGGGAGACTGCTTGGGAATCTGTAATGCGTATCAGATGTGGAAAAGGTTTTAGATTTTATCCACAGCTGCATGTTTATCATCTTCCTATATATATCCTCGCCTTGTTAGTTTTTATTCAACCTATCTCTCATGACATAATGTTTTTCAGGGGTGCGTTTCACAACATATCATGGTCATTTCATGCTAAGGTCCACAGATTTGTTAGCTCTTCCAGCTGTTGACTCTGATAAAGCTTTTGCGATGCAACTGTCTCTAGAGGAGACCCTAATGACCACGCAGACTGTTTACTTCCAAGTGGCGTTGCTGTATCCTTTCTTGTCAAGTTGCTTGTGCCCTGCTCTCTATCTCTTGATTTTAGTGAGAGAGTCGATGTTACAAACGATAACTTGACAAAATGTCAAAGGAGCACCTCTCTCAAGGTTTCCTTTGCTCTTGGTTTGGTGATAGCTAGATCCATGAATATGGTTTGTCAGTAGAGTAGAACTGGGAGAGATCTAAGTCGCTTATTTTTTCTTGTCAAAGCACCTCCTGCATATGATGTTGGATGTTGCCTTCTGCCATTGGGCTTTTATTTGTACAATATTATTTACAAGTGTGATTCTTGTGTCCTTAACCACCATCAGATATACATCATCTTCTGGTGAACGACGTATCAGGGTGCATACGGCAGCTGCACCTGTGGTCACAGATCTTGGTGAAATGTATCGTCAAGCAGATACTGGTGCCATTGTGTCGGTGTTGGCTAGAATCGGTTAGTACTAGATCGATGCTCTCCCCTTCATTAATGTCAATAGGCATGACTGTGATCACTTTATAGCTTACTAATTATCGCTATCCTGCAGCTGTTGAAAACTCACTGTCTGATAAGCTGGACAGTGTTCGACAACAATTACAGTTAAAGCTTGTGAAAAGTTTAAAGGAATACCGGAACCTATATGTTGTACAACATCGGATAGGAGGGAGACTGATATATCCAGAATCATTAAGATACTTGCCATTATACATCCTGGCCCTATGCAAATCCCTTGCTCTGCGTGGTGGTTATGCTGACGTCTCTCTGGATGAACGTTGTGCTGCTGGCTTCAGTATGATGATACTGCCTGCAAGAAGGCTGCTCAATTTTATTTATCCATCTCTGTACAGGCTTGATGAAGTATTGACAGTGGTATGCCGTATTTCCTTGCTATTGAACTGATTAAGTACCTTTTATCCAGTGCCGCTTGTAGACTTGTTACTTCCAAACTATGCAAGTCAAGTAGGAAGAATAAATAACTTCAGTTTTGTTTTTTTGTGATGGAAAGAACCAGTTAGTCTGATCAATTACTTGGCCTTTAATAGCTTGTATCTTGCAAATTTGCAGCCACATCAGGCTTGTCATTAAGCGAAATAAATACATAACCTCTAGCTGTTTTTATTCAGTATGTTTGATATGAGGTTTTTCCCTTCAATTTAGGCATATTTGTAGTCAAAATGGGCAGAACCAGTATAAGTTAAACTGGTTAGTCTGCTTAGTTAGTTTGGTATTACCTCAACCCATTTACTGATTTCTGCTTCAAAATTAAGTTTCTATTATAGTTTGTAGTGCTGAAAGTCATAGTAAGCATTAATTGAAATTGGCCTGATTTTATTGGTATATTTGAAGTTTAACATTTCGTTTAATCTAGTCTACACATTGTTTTTTTCTAACTGAAATAAATGTCATGATTTTCAGGAACCAGATAGGATTGATGGGTCCCTGAAGCGGTTGCCATTAACCTTGCAGTGCCTAGACACTGCTGGTTTATATCTTCTTGATGATGGCTTCACCTTCCTAGTGTGGTTGGGTAGGATGCTCCAACCTGAGCTCATGAACGACATTCTCGGAGTCAGCCTGTCAAACTTCCCTGATCTATCAAAGGTAACCTTCTTTACTCTTTGGTAAATAATATAGTCTTGACCTTGGGACTTATACTTAATTCCTCTTTCCGTCCTCCCATTTTTTTGGCTTTCTTAAACAAAATTCAAATAAATTAACAGCGTATCATGCCATTTCTCCTTTTTTAGTATGTTCTTAAAAATACCTCTGATATGCTCTGGGATCAGAATCTATAAAAGGCTTACTGTTAGCATGTAATACGACTTCACTTTTGATTTGTGCTTCTTGCTGACATGGGAAATCTTGCAGATTCAGTTGAGAGAATGTGACAACAATCACTCGAGAAACTTCATGGCAGTACTAAGAGCCCTAAGGGAGAGGGATTCTTCATGTTACCAGCTGCCCCGTGTGGTACGGCAAGGCGAGCAGCCAAGAGAAGGCTTCCTACTTCTGTCCAACCTCGTCGAGGATCAGATGGCAGGAACAAGCAGTTACATGGACTGGATACTCCAAATTCACCGCCAAACACAGAGCTCGTGATGATGTATGGTGGATGTTCCAGAATTTTTTTTTTTGTGTAAACTGCTGCAGATTCAGCTGCTGTGCCAGTCCCCGGCCGCCCTCTTAACCATTGGAACCAAATGGCGAGCCAGACGTGTTCTACCATATGCCATCCTGTTAGCAGCAGCGCTCTTGCTGTCGGCGAGCAATGCAAACTTTATTGTTAATATATTTCGTTCTTGTGATTATTTTTCGTGATGAGAAAAGGATACACAGCTGTTGTACCAGAATAAGTAGGCAGCGCCTTTGGTAAATTGTACAAGCATTCGGAGTCTTCGGTAGGGGTTTGTACGTTTTTGTATCGTCGAAAGGTTCAGTTTAAAAGATTGTGTAAGCTCTTGTTTGACTGTTGGTACTGATCTGTATGCTGTGGGAAGCCCCTTTTTACTCATGTTGAGTGCTGTAGTTGAGAATTCAAGATGTCATATTTTCTTCTGATATAACTTTGACCACCAAAACTCAAGAATCACAATATTTTAGAAATAGTTTGAGACTAATTAATTCATATGATTTTCTCTAAACTGTTTGTGATGATAGACGAATGGAGAAATTTTGTATAAATTGTTTGCGGATTTTTGGCTTACACCTGGAATTTTAGTGCAAAGCTTGTGCTGAAAGCTGCTTGTGATGATGTACGAATGCACGCTTGGATTTTAAACTTGTGCTTCTTCTGGTGCATGCATGCATGTGCATATGGAGAGGACATGGTTTAATTGTTGCCTCTTTTTAATATGATACTTTTCAAGCACTTTTTGAACATGGCAATCAACCGTTGTAACACAAATGACAAGCTCGAGCGGAAGCACAAATGTAGAAAACTAGAGTTGACGATAATAGTGGTAGTTCGGTAAAACAAATAAAGGTTACAAGCCATAATCTCAGTAGCTTAAGCCACAATCTCATAAATAGCCGCATTGCAGGACAAGAGTTTGTGAACAGATGTGAAGGATAATCTACGCCGCCTACACGAACAGAGAGAGACTCAAGATCAGACCCGTACTCCGGCTCAGGCTCCGGGTTGTAGTGCACGACGAACACCACCAGGATCACAACTCCGATGGCGTTCGGTATCTATAAGTTTTATAACTAGTAATCAGCCATCACAAACACAAAAATATACTGGTTTTGATGAGAGGACATAGTTTCTGTTCTTACCGTAGTGTAGAGATCCCGAGGAGTGAAAAAGAACCCAAAGCCAGTCGAAGCGGAAGCGTTGACGAGTCGGAGCAACACCTCGAGGAGCGGATCCATATTGTCCACATCCTTGCTCTTTGCCGCTTTCACCTGCAAAACGACGCAAAGTTTTTGATATGGCGGAATATAAACAATGGCAACATTTTTTTCTTAATTCCCAAGAGTAGTGATGATGTCAATTCAACATACCACGTCAGCAATGACGGAGCAGTAGGAGAGTAGGGCGGCGCCCGCGGCAACGAAGGGAGAGCCCCAGATAACCTTAGCGAGAACAAGACAGGTCATGATGGCCGACGCGATGAGCACGGGGCCGAGGACGTATAAAGCGTAGCGGCGCGCCGCCCCGACTGCGAACCAGAGGAAAACGCGGACGTATGCCAGCTGGAGCAACGAGGAGACTCCGCTGATGATCAGCGAGACGATAGCGTCAGGGTAGTCCGGGAGCGCGTAGAGGCACATACGCCGTCCGGTCACCAAACGGCCTTCTCCCTGAAGATTGGGACCACGAAGCTGAACCTGCACAAATGTACATTCTCTATCAAAATCTTGATAGAGAATACGTACGTCAACAAGGCGGCGGCAGCGTTGCCGACGACGCTGGCGCCGGTCAGGGCCACCTTGGCCGCCGTGCTGCCGGCGCCTGAGGCCAGCGCCCTCCCAGCGGGCAGAGGCACGATGAACCAGGGCATCGCGGCCGGCCGCTCCTTCCTCGCTTGCGCTTGCCGTCGGCGCCGGGAGAGGAGTCGTGGAATGGGAGAGGGGCGGGGTGGCCATGGGGGTTTATGGGGAGGGGAGGAGGGGGTTGGCTGGCTGGCTGACTGGCTCAACCACCCCGATTCTTCTTTTCTCTCTTTAGTGACGCTGGCAAATTCTCAGCAGGGAGACCGGAATTTCGAAATTCGAACAAAAGGGTGATAGCCCTCGCCCGCCATTCCGTCGTTGCTTGCTTGCTATTTGTGCGTGCACCGCGCGTTTGCGTCTTGGACACGAGACTTTTATTCGCATCTTCAAAGCGGGCCCTCAAATCGCCTGCAAACGTCCGGACCATGCTGTTCCGATGCAATTTATTATCCGGCATAGGTCTGCTTGTCTGTTTATCCGCAAACCAGAAGCAAATAAGAGGGGGCTTTACGGGAGTCTAGACCGTCGCTACGTAGGACTCCAACACCCCCGCCCTATCCAGAACGACCACTCCCAGACCCGCGTCTCTCTTCCCTCTTCCTTCCTCACCGGCTCACCGCTCTACCACCCGACCACCGGCCAAGCCCTTCGCGAATCTCCGTCGCTCCACCCGATCACCACACTGCTTTGCCTACGCCGCCGGTCCACATCTCTCCTCTGTCAGCCAGGGTGTCACCATGCCAGACAAGTGTTTCGTGAAATGCCCGTGCTAATTGTTTTCTCCCTTCTTTGAAGCAATGGATCCGGACATGGAGTACATGTACGAGCACTACATTGAGTCGTCCGACGAGGAGGATTATGCGAATAAAACAACGCTGGTGCAGGCGGTCCTTGCAGACGTGAAGCATGCGGAAGAGCATGTTCTCAATTTCAAGTGATCGAGTGCTGAGTTGGAACAGGGCATGGGGGCATTTGACGCTGATGGACGAATACTTTGCCCCGATGCCCTATTCATGGACAATTTTCATCGGCATTGCCGGATCCCAAAACAATGTCTCAGATCGCCTTGACAGCGGCGTCCGGTCCTACGATGGCTACTTTATTTTGAAGAAGGATGCCGTGAGAAAGGATTTGATTCTATGGTTACCAGAAGTGCACGACTGCATTGTGAATGCTTGCAGGTACGCCCCTAGATTCGTGGAACAAATACCTCCGGATGTCTAAGAGCAGATGCGAAGACGCCATGGTCAGACGTGCTACTACGGTGGTCTAGATGTTTGGACCATAGTACTTGAGAGAACCATCTATCACAGACATCGAAAGGCTCTTGGAAATGTCTGAAGCAAGAGGGTGGCCAGGTTTGTTCGGATCTCTTGATTGCATGCAGTGGTGATGAAAGAACTATCCAAAAGCTCTACAAGGGCAATACCGAGGCCATGTTAAGAAGCCCACCATCATTTCCAAAGCAGTTGCATCACATGACCTCTAGATATGGCATGCTTTCTTCGGTATGCCTGGTTCTCAAAATGACACCAGCGTGTTGCAGTGGCCTCCATTGTTTGCTAGGTTGACTGAAGGGCAAGCTTCTCCTTGCAAATATACTATCCATGTGCATCAATACAATATGGGCTACTATCTGGCTGACGATATCTATCCTCCTTAGTGAAGGAAATATGCCCTAGAGGCAATAATAAAGTTATTATTTTATATTTCCTTATCCATGATAAATGTTTATTATTCATGCTAGAATTGTATTGATCGGAAACCTAAATACATGTGTGAATACATAGACAAACACTGTGTCCCTAGTGAGCCTCTACTTGACTAGCTCGTTGATCAAAGATGGTTAAGGTTTCCTAACCATGGACATGAGTTGTCATCTGATAACGGGATCACGTCATTAGGAGAATGATGTGATGCACAAGACCCATCCGTTAGCTTAGCATATTGATCGTTCAGTTTTATTGCTATTGCTTTCTTCATGTCATATACATATTTCTTTGACTATGAGATTATGCAACTCCCGAATACCGGAGGAATACCTTGTGTGCTATCAAATGTCACAACGTGACTGGGTGATTATAAAGATGCTCTACAGGTATCTCCGAAGGTGTTTGTTGGGTTGGCATAGATCGAGATTAGGATTTGTCACTCCGAGTATCGGAGAGGTATCTCTGGGCCCTCTCGGTAATGCACATCATAAGAAGCCTTGCAAGCAAAGTGACTAATGAGTTAGTTGCAGGATGATGCATTACGGAATGAGTAAAGAGACTTGCTGGTAACGAGATTGAACTAGGTGTGAAGATACCGACGATCGAATCTCGGGCAAGTAAAATACCGATGGACAAAGGGAATAACGTATGTTGTCATAACGGTTCGACCGATAAAGATCTTCGTAGAATATGTAGGAGCCAATATGAGCATCCAGGTTCCGCTATTGGTTATTGACCGGAGAGGTGTCTCTGTCATGTCTACATAGTTCTCGAACCCGTAGGGTCCGCACGCTTAACGTTTGATGACGATATTGTATTATATGAGTTATGTGATTTGGTGACCGAATGTTGTTCGGAGTCCCGGATGAGATCACGGACATGACGAGGAGTCTTGAAATGGTCAAGAGGTAAAGATTGATATATAGGATGATAGTATTCGAACACCGGAAGTGTTCCGGAGTGTATCGGATATTTATCGGAGTACCGGGGGGGGGGGGGGGGGGGAGGCCGAATTGGGGAGGACCCCAAGTAGGATTCCTGCTACTTGGGGCGCACCCTTGCTGCTCCCCTCCCCCTCCCACCTATATATACGTGGGGAGGGGGCGCTTAGAACACACAATATCAATGGTTAGCCGTGTGCGGCGCCCCCCTCCACAGTTTACGCCTCCGGTCATATCTTCGTAGTGCTTAGGCGAAGCCCTGTGCGGATCACTTCACCATCACTGTCATCACGCCGTCGTGCTGACGGAACTCATCTTCTTCCTCGACATCTTGCTGGATCAAGAGGACGAGGAACGTCATCGAGCTGAACATGTGCAGAACTCGGAGGTGCCGTACGTTCGGTACTTGATCGGTCGGAGCTAGAAGAAGTTCGACTACATCAACCGCGTTGTCAAATGCTTCCGCTTACGGTCTACGAGGGTACGTAGACACACTCTCCCCCTCATTGCTATGCATCTCCTAGATAGATCTTGCGTGAGCGTAGGAATTTTTTTGAAATTGCATGCTACATTTCCCAACACTTTGGATAACTTTGTCAAGACCATCTCTAAGTCAGTTGGTAAAAAAAACTCACTTGACCAAAGACAAGGAGTTAGAAAGGATGTGGTGGGGACATTTGGAGTGCTCCAAGCCCGTTTTGTAGTTGTTCGTGAACATGCTAAACAATGGGATCCGAAGACCTTGTAGGAGGTGATGCCTTGTTGTATGATCATGCACAACATGACCGCGGAGGATGAGGGTGAAGATGCTGCCAGAGGTTTGGAATTTGCGAACATGGATGATCCTATCCAACTCCAGATCAGAATCCGGCCACGTTTGATAAGTTTATTCAAACACACCAAAAAAATCGGCCATATCATGTCACATATTTTGATTGCATGTGATGTTTATCTTTTATGCATCTTATTTTGCTTAGTACGGCGGTAGCATTATAAGATGATCCCTTCACTAAATTTCAAGGTATAAATGTTCTCCCTGAGTATGCACCGTTGCGACAGTTCGTCGTGTTGAGACACCACGTGATGATCGGGTGTGATAGACTCTACGTTCAAATACAACGGGTGCAAGACAGTTTTGCACATGCGGAATACTCGGGTTAAACTTGACGAGACTGGCATGTACAGACATGGCCTCGGAACACTGGAGACCGAAAGGTCGAACGTGAATCATATAGTAGATATGATCAACATAGAGATATTCACCATTGATGACTACTCCATCTCACGTGATGATCGGACATGGTTTAGTTGATTTGGATCACGTATCATTTAGATGACTTGAGGGATGTCTATCTAAGTGGGAGTTCTTAAGTAATTTTATTAATTGAACTTAATTTATCATGAACTTAGTCCTGATAGTATTTGCATATCTATGTTGTAGATCAATTGCCCGTGCTACCGTTCCCTTGAATTTTAATGCGTTCCTAGAGAAAGCTAAGTTGAAAGATGATGGTAGCAACTACACGGACTGGGTCCGTAACTTGAGGATTATCCTCATTGCTGCATAGAAGAATTATGTCCTTGATGCACCGCTAGGTGAAAGGCCTGTTGCAGGAGCAGATGCTGATGTTATGAACGTCTGGCAAGCTCGATCTGATGACTACTCGATAGTTCAGTGTGCCATGCTTTATGGCTTAGAATCGGGACTTCAAAGACGTTTTGAACGTCATGAAGCATATGAGATGTTCCAGGAGTTGAAGTTAATATTTCAAGCAAATGCCCGAGTTGAGAGATATGAAGTCTCCAACAAGTTCTATAGCTGCAAGATGGAGGAGAACAGTTCTGTCAGTGAACACATACTCAGAATGTCTGGATATCATAATCACTTGACTCAGCTGGGAGTTAATCTTCCAGATGATAGTGTTATTGACAGAGTTCTCCAATCACTGCCACCAAGCTACAAAGGCTTCGTGATGAACTATAATATGCAAGGGATGGAGAAGACAATTCCCGAGCTCTTCGCAATGCTCAAAGCTGCGGAGGTAGAAATCAAGAAGGAGCATCAAGTGTTGATGGTTAACAAGACCACTAGTTTCAAGAAAAAGGGCAAGAGAAAGAAGGGGAACTTCAAGAAGAATGACAAGCAAATTGCCACTCCCGGGAAGAAGCCCAAAGCTAGACCCAAGCCTGAAACTGAGTGCTTCTACTGCAAAGGGACTGGTCACTGGAAGCGGAACTGCTCCAAGTATTTGGCGGATAAGAAGGATGGCAAAGTGAACAAAGGTATATTTGATATACATGTTATTGATGTGTACCTTACTAATGCTCGTAGCAGTGCCTGGGTATTTGATACTGGTTCGGTTGCTCATATTTGTAACTCGAAATAGGGGCTATGGATTAAACGAAGATTGGCTAAGGACGAGGTGACGATGCGCGTCGGGAATGGTTCCAAGGTCGATGTGATCGCCGTCGGCATGCTACCTCTACATCTACCTTCGGGATTAGTTTTAGACCAGAATAATTGTTATTTGGTGCCAGCGTTGAGCATGAATATTATATCTAGATCTTGTTTAATGCGAGATGGTTATTCATTTAAATCAGAAAATAATGGTTGTTCTATTTATATGAGTAATATCTTTTATGGTCATGCACCCTTGAAGAGTGGTCTATTTTTGTTGAATCTCGATTGTGGTGATACACATATTCATAATATTGATGCCAAAAGATGCAAAGTTGATAATAATAGTGCAACATATTTGTGGCACTGCCGTTTAGGTCATATTGGTGTAAAGCGCATGAAAAAACTCCATGCAGATGGGCTTTTGGAATCACTTGATTATGAATCATTTGATACTTGTGAACCATGCCTTATGGGCAAGATGACTAAAACTCTGTTCTCCGGAACAATGGAGCGAGCTAATGACTTATTGGAAATAATACATACCGATGTATGTGGTCCGATGAGTGTTGAGGCTCGCGGCGGGTATCGTTATTTTCTAACCTTCACAGATGATTTGAGCAGATATGGGTATATCTACTTAATGAAACACAAGTCTGAAACATTTGAAAAGTTCAAAGAATTTCAGAATGAAGTGGAGAATCATCGTAACAAGAAAATAAAGTTTCTTCGATCTGATCACGGAGGCGAATATTTCAGTTACGAGTTTGGCCTTCATTTAAAACAATGTGGAATAGTTTCACAACTCACGCCACCTGAAACACCATAGCGTAATGGTGTGTCCGAACGTCGTAACCGTACTTTATTAGATATGGTGCAATCTATGATGTCTCTTACCGATTTACCACTATCATTTTGGGGTTATGCATTAGAGGCAGCTGCATTCACGTTAAATAGGGCACCGTCTAAATCCGTTGAGACGACACCGTATGAACTGTGGTTTGGCAAGAAACCTAAGCTGTCGTTTCTTAAAATTTGGGGTTGCGACATTTATGTCAAAAGGCTTCAGCCTGATAAGCTCGAACCCAAATCGGAGAAGTGCGTCTTCATAGGATACCCTAAGGAAACAATTGGGTACACCTTCTACCACAGATCCGAAGGCAAGATCTTTGTTGCCAAGAATGGAAACTTTCTAGAGAAGGAGTTTCTCTCGAAAGAAGTGAGTGGGAGGAAAGTAGAACTTGATGAGGTAATTGTACCTTCTCTCAATTTGGAAAGTAGCTCATCAGAGAAATCCGTTCCCGTGATGCCTACACCAACTAGAGAGGAAGCTAATGATGATGATCATGAAACTTTGCTGTTTTTTGAGGCTTCTAGAAACCAGGCAGAAAAGGTAAAAGCAGTTTTGGATTTATATGTTGGAGCCACTGGTCAGAGCCTCAATTATAACAAGTGTACAATGTTTTTTGGTGAAGCATGTCCAGTTTCGGTCCAGGAAGAAGTTCGGGCAGCATTACATGTTACTAGTTTGCTTTTTGAGGAGAAGTATTTGGCCTGCCAACCCCGAAGGGTCGTTTGTCAAAAGGCCGTTTTCAGAATCTGCACACTAGCCTCACAAAATGGTTGATTCAGTGGCGAGATGGGCACCTTGCACAGCCGGGAAGAGAGGTGCTCATTAAATCGGTAGCGCAAGCGCTGCCAACTTATATTATCGGAGTTTTCAAATTACCGTTCTCGGTTTGTGATGATCTCACGCACATGGTTAGGAATTTCTATTGGGGCTCATCGGAAGGTAAAAGGAAGGTGCATTGGAGGGGTTGGGATCATCTGTTGCAGCACAAGGATAAAGGAGGAGTAGGTTTCCGTGATTTCCGGATGTTTAATCAAGCATTATTGGCAAGACAAGATGTAGCTTAATAACCAAGCCGGACAGCTTGTGTGCTCTAGTCTTAAAAGCGAGATATTACCCGGAGGGCAAGCTGGAGGATACGGTGTTTTCTGGGAATGGTTCATCGTCATGGCAAGCTATCTGTTATGGTTTGGACCTGTTGAAGAAGGGGCTTGTGTGGAGAGTTGGTAACGGGAGAAGTATATGTGTGTGGCAGGATAGTTGGATCCCTAGACCCTTTTCTTACAAGCCAATCTCACCGCAGGGAAGGTGTCACATTCGGTTTGTCTCTGATCTATTAAATGACAATGGCTCCTGGAATATAGAACTTCTCAGAGAGTACTTCGTTGATGCGGACGTACAAGAGATAGTGAAGACCCGAGCCTCACCTAGGATGGAAACCGATGTGATTGCTTGGCGTCCTGGCAAATTTGGAATCTTTACTGTTAAAACTGCGTATACGTTGGGGCGCTGCTACGCGTCCGCCGGCCGATGTTTTGTAGTTATCCGCCGCATCGATGGCCGTTGGATCCTCGCGCTGTTAGCAGTCCGATGTAGTACCCGCGCCCCGCATGGCCCCTCATTAACTCCCGCAACAAGCGCGCTGTTGCAGAAACAAAGAACCTTGCCCCCCGGCCCCGACAGAGCTGCGCCCAGCGCAGCGTCGCCCCGCCCCAAAATCACCTGCCGCCGGCACGGGGAGCAGCCAAATATCCTCTCTGCAACACCATGACTCACCACATCGCGCGGCAGATGCTTGGATCCAATGCAGATCGAGCTCACTGAGGGGCCCTGCTACAAGAACAGCCGTGGTCATCGTTCTAAGCTCCGACGGCCGCCAGGGAGCTTCCGCCGCGAGTAGGAGTTTCAGCCTGATTCAGGAACCCACTAGTGGTGTTTCCTGAAGCTCCTTCGACCAGATCGCATAAGGAATCCTGGGTGAAACTCTGTTTCTGAAACACAAATTCTATTTAAATCTGAAGCATGAAACTCTGAAAACACAACATATCAAACCCTGTGTGTGGAAACAGCAAGGCACATCCCCCTGTTTTACTTGTTCTGTCTCTGAAACATGAGCCCCTGTATTTGTAGTTGCAATCTCCAATGTTGCAAAAAAATAGAAAAATGGCTCTGATGTTCAGAAAAAATCACTCATGTGAGAGTGCCTCTGATGTGGTTTGATTTTTGTATGCTGTTGTGATAAAATCAGAGTGTTTCTGAATTCCTCAAAAAATGTAGGCCAGAAACAAATGTTGCATGTTAATTGACCTCTGTAAAAAAAATGGTAAACTGTTCATTTGATATCTTCTGTAATTGATATTCTGAAACAAGACAGAAATTGTTGATTCCATGGAGATAGAAAATGACTGTTGCAAAAAAAAAACTCTGATGCAGAAAGCTGGGACTGAAGGGGAAGATAGCTATGTCCAAGGCAATTTTTGCTATGTTTGATGCAGGAAGCTGGGACTGAAGGGGAAATGAACTGCTCCAGTGAGCTGTTCATTTTCATTTCATCTCCTAAACAAAAGATGTACTTGCTCCCTATGTTTGAGCTACATTTATAACTTCTTTTTTGCAAGCTTGATAATGTATAAAGTTGGAATTTGCAACCTGTGTTACGAAAAAATACAGAAAATAAAGAGAGCTTAGTTTGTTATGTTTTCTTCATGAATTTGCTTGTGTTTGAGACATGCAACATCAATGTTTCTCTGCATAAGTGCAAAAACATGTGTCCAGTACTGCCAAAAAACAACATTTTGCTTGAAAAAAATGAGCTTTATGTGGTGAGATTGCTCCAGGTTGCATGCATGAAAATATGGATCATGTATTCATGTTACAGGACACATGATCTTACAAGAAGGTAATTTCATTTTGATGATGTTATAGGAACATCTATCCATGTATTCAAGTTGCAGGAACATGATGTTATAATGAGAAAATGTGTTCAACTGATGATTTCGTTATGGTTAATAAAGAGCAACAAATCATCTTACATAGAAAACGATGATTATAGTATATTTCACCATTCAAAAATTCCTCATGCAACAAGAGCTCCAATACAAACAATATGATACACCAGTGGGGTGAGAAACATACAAAATGAACATACTCCAGCAAGATAGTTTTCATTGGATCATCATCTCTACATTGTATATAGGTGTGCAACACCAGAAACATTTGCGAGAATGGTTGCATGGATGATGCTCCAGCATACAAAATAGAGCAAAAAAGGGGGGGCATGCCCCAGCATGACACATGCTTCTTCCAAGCTTCAGTTCCATAGACTACTAGAGGTAATAGCTACAGTATACTTGCTGTCTCGGTTACAAAACATGTCGCACGCACATGCACCGAAAAAAAGGCCCTTTCACCATCCTAATAAACGTCAAGGAAATCTGCCTTGCCCCTCTTCCCGAATTGTAACGGCCTACTACCAGATGGCACATTGAATATCTTCTTAATCATATCTCTTGTAAAGCGGATCTTCTTCTGATCATTTATCCTGCGATACACAAAACCATAGAAATCAATGGATGTTGCGAAAAAAAAGGAAAAAAAGGGACTTATGCAACACAAATAGAGGAAACAAAAAAACATATTTGAGCAGACGCTTCTTAGGATCAATCCTCATAACTATGAAATCGAGAAGCCCTTCTGGAGGAGGAAGCAAAGGATAGATGTGAAGCAAATCCCCGAAACTGGACTTGCTTATTACATCCCTCTTTTTCCCTTCGATGGCATTGGCTATGTCGTGTAGCCGCTTTGCCGACCATCGAGTTTGGTAGATGGGCATGCTACAAAAACAAAACAAGAATGACAAAAAGGGATCCTATGAGGAATTGAGCATGCATAACTAGTTCTGTAAATAGAAATGAAAAAATTGGAACTATTGCAGATATATGCAAAGATTCAGAAACATTGGTTAATTCAAGCAGGCCTTGTTAATTTCAAAGAAAAACATGACTGATTCAAGCTGGTCTAGCTAATTCCAAACAGAAAATCATAACCTAATTAGCCTGTCTTTATGAGCTAAAGGAAAATACATAACCAAAAATTCAGAAAAAATGAAGCTAGATCAAGTAAAAGTCCACCTAATTTCAGAAGCATAAACTTTTACTGTGCTATAAGCTACAGGAAATACAGTACAAAAAGCATGTACTCATGAAATTTCTGTACCATAAACTAAAAAAGGTAGTATGTGCTACAAAAGGTACTATCAACTGCATAACCTGTGAGCTACAAAAAGTACTATCATCTGCCCATTATTCAGAAAATTTTCAGAAGCTATGAGGTGCATAGATCCACAGTATTCAGAAAATTCAGATAAGACGTTCCTGCAAACACATGCATGACTGCAGATGATAGAAATTTCGCTACTACTTCCCTACTATGCAACACCATCTGCCACTCACCCTTCTCTCTGAAAAAGCAACACAAGGCCGCTGAAACATCACCGCAAAAGGGGAGCGCCACAGCTAAAAAACTCCGCATAGTCGTCGGCATAGCTGCTGGAAGGCACAGAGGAGCACCACATCCCCACATCACCGGAATAGCAAAGGAGCACCACAACGCCACATCGGCCAAAAAAAATGGAGGGAAGGGATCTCTGATTCGTACCTGCTTGAGTCGTCACCGGCCACCGCCGATCCCGAGCAAGTCGTCGTCGCCACAGTGGTGGATAAGGCCCGGTCGCCCAACATCTTGCGCTGCCGCGCCCGTCCAGCTAGACGAGCCCTGAAACCCCCCTACTGTTACCCTGTTGCAGGAATGGTTGTCCCGAAACAACAGGTGAGTTGCAGGAAAACAGCCTCGGCTTCGGCGGACACGACCACGCGGGGACGCTGTCGACCGTCTGATCAACACACGATCAAACGGCCACGGATCCGGCGGACGAGCGCGCGCGATCGGCCGGTAGAAGGTAAGCTTTTTCCCACAAATATACTAGATGAAACACATCCTCTTGACTTTGTTTACAACAAATTATGGTTCTGTCATTTCTGAAACATAATCTATGATACTACACACAATTCATTACTCAAGGCGACAACATGGATAATGTCTGATGCGCAAAATCCATAAGAGCTCTAGACATTACCCAACCACCAGGGTGCATGCAAACATTTCAATTGCTTTAAAAAACAACATTGAAAAGTTGAAGAAATTCATGTGAGCACATATCTAAGGACCAAGGCAAATCTCATGATTTAAGTAAGATAGCAGTACGGCAGTAATGGACTGACGGTAGCATTCACAGCAACAGTACATGCAAAATGAAATCAGAAATTTGCTATGAAGAGTGTAACAAGGTTCAGCAATGGTATGAGCTGCGCAAAATTCAGAAACAAAAAGAAGTCTGCAACTATGCCGACGACCACCTCATCTCCGACTACACCGGCGACAACTATTCCTACTACACCGGCGACCTCCTCCTCCTAGTAAAAGCTCCCAACATCACCTACAAAAAGCCGCGGAGCAACTCCGCCACAGCGGCGAGCATGGGGGAGCAAGCCACCACGACGGGGCACCACCACCACCACATCCTCCATTAATTTCGCCCGGCTACAGGAATGAGGGAAAATTTGTGGATATAGCTGGGAAAGGATGCACACCTGCTGCTTGTGCAGCCGTCAGCGACCTCAGATCCCGTCGTCATCGCCAGCGTGGCTGGTCTGCCGCGGTTGCCTAGCCGCCGTCGACCACCCAGCCGCCGCCTCCGTCCCAGCCGCACGGTGCTCCGCCTCCCCGCTGCTGGATCTAACCACCACAGAGCCCCGCAACAAGAGCTCTGTTGCAGAAAGCGTTTCTGAAACAGCAGCTCAGCTGCAGACCCGTGCGCGTGTGTGCGGGTGCTATCGGCCGTTGGATCAAAAGACGATCCGACAGACATGGAGCCGGCGGACGTGAGCGAGAGATCGGCCGGCAGAAGGTAAGCTTTTCCCTATACGTTGGCGTTCGAAGAAGCTCACCGAGGTACTGCTGTTTCCTCAAGCTCGTCACCTTCAGGAGGGAGAACGTGTTGGAACTTTATTTGGAAGAGTGGGGCTCCTCCTACTGTAAAGAATTTTGCGTGGCGTCTGGCCACTAATGCGCTTCCTACATGGCAGAGGAAACACATGATCGGACTGGTGGTTCTAAGCATTTGTCCTGTTTGTGGAGTAGAGGAGGAAGATAACTTTCATCCTTTTGTTCATTTCCAGTTCGGCCGTGATCTGTTTCTGGCCATGGCCAGGGTTTGAAAGCTCTTTGACATCGACTCAATGATAAATAATGGGAAAGAATGGCTTCTTCATGTCTTGGCTCCCTTGGATGATATTGGGCGGACTATGGTATTGATGATTTTTTGGAGAAGTTGGTATATCCGGAATGAGTTGGTTCACTCTAAACCTGCACCACCTATGGAAGTTTCTATCAGATTTTTGCAAAGCTATTTGGATTCCCTTATTGGCATTAAACAAAATCCACTTGCTGACCCAGCCAAAGGTAAATCATATATAGTGTATGAAGCGCTGGCTCCTGCAGGAAATAGGGCACTAGTGCAAGAGGTACAGGGGTTGAGTCGGCCGACGCTGGGATGGACTAAACTGAATACGGATGGCTTTTATCTCAACAGAAGTAGCGGGTGCTGGTATGATCTTGAGGAATCATCTGGGGGCAATTAATTTTTCAGCTTGCAGAGCTTTGTTCTCCTATAGAGATGCATTGGAGGCGGAGCTGTGTGTATGTATGGAAGGCTGTCTCTTGTAATACATTGCAACGATCTTCCCATTGCTATTGGGATGGATTCTATCGAAGCAGTTTCTATGATCTCATGTACGGTCATTGATCGTTCAGTTTACGCTTCCCTTGTGAGAGAGATTAAGCATTTGATGGGTCTAAGACAGGCTTGTATCTAACATTCTTAAGAAGTTGATCCCCACTACAACCTATTATCTCAACATGCACACAGCTATTTGCCACGTCATCATTCAGTTTGCAAAACCGGACAATCAGTCGGATTCCCACTACGGTGACTGCGGTGAAAAAAAAAAAACAGGTTTTTCTTGAACCACAACAGCCGCTCATCCCAATCTCCCGCACGCCCGGCGGCCCCAACCGAAACCCAATCTCTCCGCCCATCCCGCTGGACTACTCTACTCCTTCCGGTCTCCTCGCTGCTCGCTGCGCGCTGCGCCCTCCACCTCCGGAGCGCCTCCGCACTTCCCCCTCTCCTCCTTCTCCCGATGCGCGCTGCGCGGGTGCGCCACCGTGTCAGCCTGGACGTGACGAGCGGGCTTTTCGGCCCGCTCGTGGCCCGTTAAGGACCGGACCGTACGGTCCAGGCCCGCTAAGAAATTTGGTCGGTCCGAGCTCTGAAAGTCGGCCCGATAATACACTCGGTCCGGTCCTGTTTTTAACCGGCCCGATCGAGCGGACCGAGAAGCGGCCCAAGGCCCAGGCGCCCCGCACTGGCTCAATCGATCGCTAGGTCACGCTGCACGGCTCAGTCGATCCGTTCCTCCCACTCCCAGCCCCACGCCGCCACCAAAGACAGAGAAAAAGAGACACCACTCTCCAAGGCGACGGCGCCGTCGCACGTCGCCCCATCCGGCCGCTGGCCGTCCCTCTCCATCGCCAGTTCGCCACCTTACCTCTCCAGCTCTCCTCCTATGACGCCATCGCCATTTTCCCTTGTCTGAGCTGGAGGAGCACGGGTACGCCGTCGCCGGTGACGCAAATCAAACAACAGGGACGCAACCAGCACGCCGTCGGTCCCGCCTCCCCTGGTTCCTTGCCGAGCGCGACGAAGAGGGAGGAGCTCAGGTAACCTCATGTCCTCATCTGTTGAACATTGAATCCTGCTGCACATGTTTCAGTTAGCTAGGTGTTCAAATTTTCAGTTTCGTCAGAATAAGCATGCGTGTGCTGAGAGCTTGTTCTCGTGCACGCTCGTAGCTGTCGGCTAGTTTGTTTTTTGCATGCAGTAGTTCACAAAATTGATAACTTGGGCATCCACATGTTGGACCTGAAGCTGCAGCACGCTCGTAGCTGTCGATCCGATTTTGTTTAACTGAATCAACATTTTCGTACAAGAACTTGATAACTTGGGCATCCACATGTTGGACCTGAAGCTGCAGCAGTTCACAAAATTCAGCACGGCAATTCACTGCCTTATAAGTTCTGCAGTTCTCTGTTTTAGGTATAGGTTGCTGATTATTTGATGATTAATGAACCGATGAAGTGATGAGGTAGATGTATAGGTTGCTGCTTTATTGTTAATAGATCTACACTGCGATTGGGGCATTGGTAGAGTACTGATGATGATGTATAGGCTGAATGAGGTAGACATAGGTTGCTGTTTTTCTGACAATGTAGAGGTAGAAGTTGTACATTTGATGATCTAGTCATTGCTATTGTGTACTGATTATGTGTTTTTTTGTAGAGAATGGTGAAGGGGAAGGGGAATGAGAAGGGAAATGCGCTTGGGAAGGAGAAGGAGAAGGGCAAGATGAAGGCAAAGGAAAAGAGCTTAAGATACTTAATTCGGCAAGAATCGCCGCTGCCTTCGCCGGTTCGGAAGAAGGGCAAGCCGCCGAAGCCGATTAAGAAGGCGAAAGACTATACCAATGCCCCAATCGCAGATTTGATTTGCAGGTTAAAAAAACACCCTCCGCCGCCTTCGCGTCTCCCTGACCGCACCGGCGCTGGCGTGCGTGCCGCGGAAGCTGCTGTCTCCGGCTCCGCAAATGACTCCGAGATGGCTCATACATCTACTATGGTATGCTTGTTTTGCTTGATGAATGATGGATGTAGCCATATTCCCATATAGCCATATAGGTACTGTTTTTTCTTATATGTGTGCTCATGTGTGTTAGGTGTCAGAGGAGGAAGAGGAGGAGGACGATGAGGACGAGGACGAGGGCATTCAGGAGGAGGAGGACAAGAACGATGAGGAATATGAGGAATTTGTCGTCCCGCCTGGAGGTGGTGATATGTCGGATTCCGATGAGGATACGTCTGATGGGTACAAGGAATCAGCTGCTGAACTAGAAGCCGAAGGAGGTGATGATATGTCCGATGAAGAAATCGTGCATGTTATTTCCAGTGATGAGGATGCAAGAGAAAGGAACAAGAAAAAGACCAAGAGGCCAAGAAATGCTCCTGTTAGGAAGAGGTCAACAGTTTGGGTCCATTTTCATAAGGACAAGAGGCCATCAAAGAAGGAACCTGGAAAGCTGGAGTTGAAGGCATGTTGCAATTATTGTGATGCTGAATATGCATATGAACAAGGTGGTAGCACCTCAACTATTAGAAGGCATCACAAAGTGTGTAAGAATTACAAGAACAAGAAAGCTAGGGAAGCCATCCAAGCAAATCTTTTTTTCCGAAAAACCAATGCTCCAACAATGGACCATTCCATTGAGTATGACCAAGGAATCATCAAAGAGCTTGTTGCTAAGATGATATGTGTGCACGAGTATTCATTTAGAATGGTTGAACATAAGTGGTTCAACATTCTAATGAAGAGCATGAATCCAAATTATCAACCCATTGGAAGGAAGGCAATAAAAAGTGAGTGCATGCAGGTTTTCCATAGAGAAAAGGAGGTGCTTAAATCCCTCCTAAAGGGTGTGGACTCCATTAGCCTAACTACGGATTTGTGGACAAGTAATCAGACCATATCTTACATGTGTGTGGTTGCACACTTTATAGATGAGAATTGGAAAATGCAAACCCGTGTGCTTGCTTTCATAGAGTTGGATCCTCCTCACTATGGAAATGTCATTGCCGATGCTCTCTATGCGTGTGTGACTGAATGGAAGATTGAGAACAAAATCACGTCCGTCACACTCGACAATGCTTCTAACAATGATGGTGCTGTCGATGCTTTGAAGGCAAAGTTCTTGGTTCGTAGAGGTATGCTTGCTGTTTTTCAACATATGCTTGCTGTTTTTCACTTGTATGCTCATATAGAAGTTGAATATAGATAAGGAGTTGAACATATGCTTGCTGTTTTTCAACATATGCTTGCTGTTTTTCAACATATGCTTGCTGTTTTTGTGCTCACATGAGAGGTATGCTTGTTCTTTTAACTTGTATGCTCCAATTCTTTTGCAGGTGCGGATTTCGATGCCCAATATTTCCATGTTCGTTGTTGTGCACACATCCTCAATTTGGTGGTGCAAGATGGGACAGCGGTCTTAGAACCTTTGATAAAGAGCTTGAGACAGACGGTGAAATATTTCAAGAGGTCACCTTCTCGTCTCAAAGCATTTGTTGACACTTGCAAAAGCTTAGGTGTCAGGGTTGGTAGGCGTTTGCACCTAGATTGCCAAACAAGATGGAGTTCAACCTATAAGATGATTAAAACTGCCCGTAAATACAAAGATGCCTTGACCTCTCATGCGGGTTCCGATGCCAACTATGCTTGGGCACCGTTAGCTGCAGAGTGGGATATGTATGACCTTATTGCTCCGTTGCTTAAGAGTTTGGCTGTGGTGACAACCGCTTTTTCCGGCAGTTTATATCCTACTTCGAACATCTTCTACCTACATATTGTTGGCGTCAAGGTTGCAATCAAAGAGGCAATGAAAAGTACAAGTGAACACTACAGGGTAATGGCCGAAGAAATGTTGGAGAAGTTTGACAAATATTGGGAAGAAAAGAACAACGTCATGGTGATTGCTACCGTGTTTGATCCAAGGTACATATGCTTGCTGTTTTTGAACAAATGTGTGCTGTTTTTAACTCATGTCCATATAAGAGTTGAATATAGATGAGAATTTGAACATGTGCTTGCTGTTTTTGATACAAGGTACAAGATGAATTACATAGAGTGGGCCTTTGGAGAACTTTATGGACCGATGAGATGTAAACATGAGTTCGACCTTGTAATGGAAGAGTTGGAGACCTTGTATGACAAATGCGTTGCCCAAGATAATGGAGCTGGAGCAGAAGCAAGTGCATCTTTGTCTACAAGCATCCCAATTCAAGCTGGGTATGAGTCATTCTTATCATCCCGTTCAACACAAATATCAAAGAGTGAGCTTAGAAATTATCTAGAGGATAAATGTGAGCCTCCCAAAGTTCCTCTTGATCTTCTTGGCTGGTGGAAAGTGCATGCTCCTAGGTACCCAATGATGGCAAACATAGCAAAAAAGTTCCTCACTATCCCGGCTACCTCCGTCTCATCGGAATCAACCTTTAGCACGACCGGAAGGATTTTAGGTATGTCAACTTGTCCTTTTAAACTTTGGATATGAACTTGTCAACTTCTCACCCTCGAACTAACATTTGTCAACTTGTGTTGTATTAGATGACTATTCTTTGAATCCCTCTACGGCGGAGGCCTTAGTTTGTAGTGCAAGTTATATCAAGGGTGCACATGTCGACTTGAATGTGTTGGTATGTTTGCTATTTTTTCTTTTCATTTTCTTCCTATTTCGTTTGTCCTATGTGATGTGAACATTTGGGTATGTAGCCAAGGGAGGATGAGGATGATGAGGATGTTGAGACCATAAAGCTACCCTCCTAAAGTGTGGCGAAGAGGAACAATTGGTAACTATTATTCCTACATGTTTCACTTGTCATACTTGTCATATGATACCCAATATGTTTATGTGGATGTCTCTTTTCTTAATTGTAGACACGTGGATGTTGCTCTTGCTATTTTGGAGATGGATGCCAAAGACATATTCTCATGTGGATGCTACTTTTGCATTTGTGTTAATGTTGGACTTGCATTTGTGTGTTATGTTGGAACTTGCAATTGTTATGAACTATGAAACGCCATTGCAAGTTTGAAGACGAACCGTTCATTTGTGTGTTATGTTGGAACTTGCAATTGTTATGAACTATGAAATATCATTGCAAGTTTGTAATCGTGCCTTTCAATGATGATATGAACTCATGTTTGAATTGTGGATGTGATACATGCTATTTGTTGCTGTTAAAATTCAGTGTTTTGATGTCCAAAATTCAAAGATTTGCTGTACAAATTTTGGTATATCCATTTTGGTATAACTGAATTGGCTATCTAGTCGACTTCCATGTTTTCTGCATAATTGTCTAGAGTAGCTCTTTAAATCGGACTTCACTTTGACAGAAGTTCAGAAACTGTTATTCAATGTTTGCTGCTAATATATTGGAGAGTTTTTTACTACAAGACTGTTGATGTCACATGGATGTAATAAACTTGTTTGGTTCAGATACATTTTTTGCCAGGCTACTAGACTGTCTCTGTTTCTTCTTCTGCAGAGTGCTGGTTGTGTTGTGCTAAAACTGAAAACTGAAATATGTTGTGTTTTTTCCTTTCAAAAAAAAAGAGATATGCTTACAGTGGCAAAAATGCCTGCTTGTTCTGCTCCAAATAAATCAATCCACCAGCTTTATCTAGCTTGCATGCACTGCATCAAATGAATCTATCCAGCTCCTGCTAGCTTGCACGTACTTGAATGAATCCATCGAGCTGCCTGGTAGTATGCTAGCTTGCACGTACTGCTTGAAATCCATCGAGCTGCCTGCCAGTATGCTAGCTTGCACGTACTGCTTGAAATCCATTGATCCAGCTGTGCTAGCTTCACGTACTGCTTCAAATGAACAGATCCATCTCTCGGTCCATTCGGTCCTCTCGGGCTTCACCGAGCTGGGGTGCTGCCGGTCCGGTCTTGAGAAAGCGGACCGCTCGTCAGCTCGGTCCGGTTCGGTCCGGACCGGCCGCGGCCGGTCCAAAGCACGGCTCGGTCAAAGACCGGACCGGCCCGGACCGCGTCCAGCCTGATGCCGCCACCGGCCAACCAACTTTTCGTGCTCGCGGCGGCTGGAGGGGCCTACTGGAGGTGATGGGCGAGGAAGGCGACGGCTTCGTGCGAGGCCATATTGACCACCGCCATCACCACCCCAGTGCCTTTCCACACCTCGCCGCTGGCCACGCCGAACGATGCAAGCCGCCGCTGCCAGCCCCGCATCGTGCCGTCTCCCCCGGCCACCGACCACGGAGCCGCCTGTCGGAGCCCACCATGCGCTCCGCCGGCCCTGTACGCCTCCTCCGCCACCAGGCTGACTCCCGGCGCCACCTCCAAGCCACCACCGCTGCTCGCCGCGCCATTAGCCGCCCCCTCTCTCGCGTATCGCCCCACCTCACAGCACACTTTCCTCTGCTCCGACCGGCCACCCTGAATGGACCCTTTGTGCGTCGTTGCTCTGCTCCGCGGCGTCGATGGCGAGGAGCCCAATTCCATGGAGAGGTGAGCACCGCCACATTAACTTCACTGCTGCTCGCTAGGCTTCTGGACCTGGAGGTCCTCAGTTTTTCCGTTTGCTGACACCAAACCACACAGCCCACTTCGCTGACGCCTCTGCAGCCCAATGCTCCAAATGGCCCACGCTGTTTATCTTCTCCGTTGGCATCACTTAAACCCTTCCGCTGCAGGTCTTTAATGATCGACGCTTCACTTTCTCTCCCCATGATCTCTGCACAAGAAACTGATGGATTCCTCTTTAAAGAGTAAAAGGCACTGGCGGTCTGAGAACTTGTTCTGCGGGAGCACTTAAGTCACACTACTTGCAAACCGGAAAAATCCGTCACAGAACTTGCATTGCGGGTGCATCTAGGTCACATCCCCCATCTGGACCGGTCAGCCGCCCGGTTTTCTCTGTTTGAGGGTCACGCGAGCCGCACGTGACGTGGGTGGGGGCTTGTTTTTTTGCACAAAGGCCCCTGTTGGTTTATTATGAGGGTCGTATTGCAATCAAGACATTTTATAAAAATGCCTTTTCCCTTGTTCTCCTTCTGGATCCGAAATCAAAACCCTACTTCCCAAATCAAAAACCAAATCCCTAACCGGCGACATGGGTGGCAGCGTTGACAGCAGCGAGACCGAGAGCTGTGGTGGCATCCCTTCTGCCTGGAGCACCGGCAGCTCTCTCGTCGGAAGGAGCCGCGCCGCCGTCGCTGTGGCAGGCAGTGCGGCAAGCGCCGGCGTCAGCGAGGAGAGCGTGGCGATGTTTTAGTTGATCTGTCAGTGAATGTGTGTGTTATGTTCTGAACTTGTTAGTGTAAGAGTTGGTATTGTAAGAGTTGTCTTTTGTGTCTATGGTACGAAATTGTTATTGTAAGAGATCTATCTGTTAAAATTCAGTGGTCTATTGCATGTTATGTTATGAAAATGGGCTAAACTTTCTCTATTTATAAGTTCATAAATCAAGTGTATCTTTCACTTGCTAGCAAATTGACTGCTGACATGTAGCAGAGTAGTGCAAATACTTAACTGTGGGAGATTCAACATACCATTACATAGGGCTATCAAGTTTGTAGCAACATAGCATTACATAGGGCTATCAAGTTTGTACCAAAAGGCCATCACATAAGATGGTGCAGTCTTAAGGACACTAGTTCTAGAATATAACAGAACAAAACAAAAGCATTTCACTCTTCATCTGTTGGAGCTCCTTGTCTAGATTGGAATTCTGTTTGCTCATGTTCTTCTTGCAGATTTCTACTTGATCCTCCACCAAACCGGAGCCACTCCATTCCCCTTGTTTTTGTTGTTTTCTTTGTTCTTCCCAGACCCTTGTTCTTGCTGAACTTCCCCTTGTTGTTCTTCGTCCTCTGCCTCTACCTACTGGTGCAGCCACTCTTCCTCCTCTGCCTCTACCTACTGGTGTAGGCACTCTTCCTCCTCTGCTTGTTGGTGCAGAACCTCTTGCTCCTCTACCTCTGCCTTGATGTGTGCATTGTGTTGGATGTGCAACAAATGTTGCAGTAGGTAATTTGGCCCTGTGCTGTGCTACAAATGCACTTTCATCTGGTATTTGGTGCACCCTAGAAACATGTAACATCCCAAATTTTTAATTTGGAATGTTATACATAGGTCATCCATGCATATCATATTTTATTGCATTTCGTTTTGCGATCCTCGAAATCCTGAGCAACTCAAGGACCACGGAGAGAGTTGGGGATTTCACCGTTTTCATATTTGAATTTTCGCAAATATTGAAACAGGGATCAATTTGGTTTAACTATTTTTCTCTCCGAAAATATTTCATATTAAAAATATATGAGAGGAGATAATATGACTTCTCCAAAATAAATGGAATATTGGAGGAAAAATATTAAAATCAAATAAATATTTTATTTGGATTTTTATTGCCATTTTATTTGAATTTAGAAAAATATGCATTTTTCAAAATTGCATTAGAGTCCCAAATAAATGTTTACCTTGTCCGGGAGATTTTTAGAGGACGGGGAAAATTTATTTCGGGAATTTTGGATTCCGTTTAGTATTTCTTTTGTTTGTTTTTCTGCGCGGAATTATTTAAAAAAAAAAAACCCCGCCGGACCGAACTGGGCCGAAGCCCAGCCGGCCCAGCCGCCCCGCGCCGCCTTCCCGTCCCGTGCCGGAGACGGACTCGCCGGAGGAGTCCGAGCCGCCGCCGTCGCTGCCCTTCGCCCCTTCCCCAAGCCGCCCCGGCCCCCCCCTCTTAAATACACCGCCCGCCCCGCCACCCCTGGAGCCCCAAGCCGCCGCCGCCGCCTGCCCTCGCCGCGCCGCCGAGCCGCCGCGCCGCCGTGCCGCCGCACCCCGCCGCCGCTTGCCGTGCCGCCTCGCGCGCTCGCCGTCGCCCGCGCCCCGCCCCGTCGCCTCGCCGCTCGCGCTGCCGCGCCGCACCCCGCCGCCGCTGCAGCCTCGCCTCGCCGGAGCCGCCGCTCGCCGGATCCGACGCCCGGATTTTTCCGGTTAACCGTTCGTTTTTTTTTGGTAAACCCTAGATCTAGATTCGGTTTTTTTTAAATTCCGGTTTATTCTTTTTAGATCGGTTTTCCGTCGGTTTAGTTATTTAGCGAACGTTCGTCCGTACGTTCGTTTTAACGAACGGTTTTCACCGTTTAACCGCAGACAGCGAACGTTCGTTCGTTAGCCTGTTCGTTAGTTTTTCTTTTTCTCGGATTTTCCGCGATTATTTTCGATCGCGATTTCTGATCCGATTTTCGTTTTAGTATAACTTTTCGCTCGTTTGTCGGAATCAGGCGATTCAAGCGCCTAGATCTTCGTCTCGAAGCCCTCTTTCTGTTTAACCAACTTAAACAAGTTTTGCTACTGTAAAATTTGACTTTAGTCCAGATTAGTAATCGAAGCTTGTTTCTTTCGCAGTTTGAGTTTCGTTGCTCCGTTTGATTCGATTCTTTTTGCAAACCGGAGTTCTTCAGTTGAACTTTCTGGTTAGGTCTTCTCATTTGGGTTTTACCCGTGCATCTTCGCTTGATTGCTTATGTATGCTATTGTTTGTTTGCGATAGAATTCCCGGAGTGCGAAGCGTGCTACTACGAGTCCCTAGGTTTTGCGGATCGTCAGCAAGGCAAGTAACACATTGATCATACTTCTTCGTTACCCAGTTTTTATGCATTAGTTTCGATCCTCAAACACTACATGATTAGGATGTGATTAACTTGTGGGTACTGGGAAGTAGATGATGAGGTAGAACCTATTGCCCTTTTAATATCAAACCCTTGGGTGTTACTTCTACGCTATGCTTATGTTGCCATGCTATGCTCGTAGACGTGGATTGGGTTTTGAGTGTATCCATGACAGATGTGAGATTTTTAATTAATGGTTCAACTTAAGGTGGCAACTTTAATACACATCTGGGTGGATTGCTTGTTTGGGCACCTGGGGATATACCAGTGTTGTCCTAGGAGATCCCGGGGATATACCGTGTGATCCTCCTACGGTCCGCCACCCAGGCTCAAAGGGATCATAAGATTATTCATGCTAGAAACTTCCGTGTGCAGCCACAAGCTATTATGGGCTCTAGCATAGTTGAGTATGTTACATGACCTCTTTCAGTGGTAGGCTAGCAGATGTAGGGGAAAGTAGGTGTAACTGTCTACCCAGAGTAAAGAGTAAATGCTTCAGAAAGACTGTGTCTCGGTCATCCGTTTCTCAAACACCATGAAGTGCGAGAAATCCAACGGAGGAGATCGAGTCTTGTGGGGAAAAGTGCACAAACCTCTGCAGAGTGTACAAACTAATCATGATTAGACGTGTCCCCGGTTATGGACATCTTGAGTATCTGGTTCTTGGATTATCATATTGAATCCCATCACTCTAAATTAATTTGTCGGGATTAATAATTACTTTTAATTGGGATTGAGAGGGGGATTTACCTTCTCAATGTTCAACAACCACCATGATAGTTAAATAAAATATATTCCTTTGTTGTAGGGAAAAATTGGCTTTTCGCAAAACAGTATAACACTAGAGCTTTTCCACCAGCCAAATATGCATGTAGTATTAGCAATTATTCTGTTCATTGCTCTACTGTGTTATATTGCCAGCATATTCCATGTGCTGACCCGTTTCGGGCTGCAACGTATCATGTTGCAGACTTTTCAGACGAAGAGTAAGGTGTGCTAGGTCGTTGTCGTGCACTCAGCTATGCCGTTGGAGTTGATGGATTCACTTTATCTTCCAAGCCTTCCGCTGTTATCTTATTTAGATGGCCTTAAGCCATATTTATTGTAATCAGTTCTCTTTTGAGACATTCGATGTAATAAGTGTGTGATTGCACTCTGTTATAAATCCCTCAAGTACTGTGTGTGTCAGCATTACCGATCCAGGGATGACACTTGAACACAGAGATTCGATCCATTCGGGTCGGGTCGCTACAGAGATGGTATCAGAGCACACGCTGACTGTAGGACACGACCACTAAGAAAAGCCATAGGTCACTCTTCTCTACTCATTTCTGACTTCTCTCCATCTTCTATTCTCTAGGATGGCAGACTCAAGGAACAAGTTTACACAACCGGATGAAGACACACCTTTTGGACGACACTTGAAGGAAGTCACTAGGTACCTGAACATCGGAATATCAAGCTTCACCGGGACCTACACCGCCACTGTACCAGAAGAGGAGTGTTGGATGATTCGAGTTCAAATTCCAGGAAGGACATTCACGCCAGTTACGGAGCCCATAGAGTTTTCCTTTGATGCACCAACCTGGAGTCTAGGAAAGAGCATGGCAGCCCACATCGCCATGGGACGCATCGGCGAAGTGTATCACAAGGATCTTAAGGACACAATCTACCAGTTATGTGGGCGCCGAGATGAGCAATGGGAGATGATCAGCACCCGGAGGGACAGGTCCATTGCAGCTTTCATCCAGGAGTTAAACCAGCACATTCGTCGACAGGAGAACCAGATGTGTGCAAGCATGATAGATTTGAAGAAGGTGATGACCAGGAACATGGAGCTAGAAGAGGAACTCAAGTCTACATGCGATGGATACGAGGAGGAAATCGCAATACTAGTGGATAAGTATAAGTTGCCCACTAAGGTACTTAGGACACCCATGTTAGTAAGATCACCCGGTGCGGAGTATATGGTAAGACAAGGATGTTTTCAGATGCCATTGATCATTGGAAGTCATGTTTTCCCCTCAGACCTGATAGTTTTGAAGTCACAAGGATTGGATGTGATACTAGGCATGGATTGGCTATCGATGTATGGAGGAAGCATCGATTGTGCGAGTAAGTCGATTTCGCTTACCACCCCGGAGGGAAAAAGGATCAAGTATGTATCTAGGCATGTGCCTAGAAGGAGCCAAGTAAATTCTCTCACGGGAGTTGTTCAGGAGGAGGTGCCTATTGTGAAGGATTACCCAGATGTATTTCCAGAGGAGTTACCAGGCATGCCGCCGGATCGAGACATTGAATTCTTGATAGAGTTGTTGCCAGGCACCGGACCAATATCAAAGAGACCATACCGGATGCCCGCAAATGATCAGGAGGAGATTAAGAAGCAGATCAAGGAATTATTGGAGAAAGGTTACATTCGACGAAGTTCATCACCGTGGGGAGCCCCAGTGCTCTTAGTTGAGAAGAAGGATGGATCCTTGAGAATGGTTGTTGATTATCGCGCATTGAATGAAGTGATGATTAAGAACAAGTACCCACTGCCAATGATTAATGATTTGTTTGATCAGTTGCAAGGAGCTAAAGTGTTCTCCAAGATCGATCTAAGATCAGGGTATCACCAGCTGAAGATCCGAGAACAGGATATACCTAAGACAGCCTTCACCACCCGGTATGGGCTATATGAGTACACAGTTATGTCATTTGGATTGACTAATGCCCCTGCCTATTTCATGAGTATGATGAACAAGGTGTTCATGGAGTTCTTGGATAAGTTTGTCGTGGTGTTCATTGATGATATCTTGGTATACTCAAAGAATGAAGAGGAGCACAAGGAGCATCTGCGTTTAGTTCTCGAGAAGCTCAGGGAACATCAGTTGTATGCCAAGTTCAGCAAATGTGAGTTTTGGTTGAAGGAAGTTGGATTTCTTGGACATGTTATATCGGGCGAAGGTATAACAGTAGACCCCACTAAGGTTCAGTCTGTCACTGAGTGGTTGGCACCCACCTCAGTAGGGGAGATCCGCAGTTTTCTTGGACTTGCAGGATATTATCGGAGATTTATCGAGAATTTTTCCAAGATTGCGAAGCCTATGACGGAGTTACTGAAGAAGGACACTAAGTTCAAATGGACAGATGAATGTGAGGCAAGTTTTCAGGAACTGAAGAAACGTTTGGTTACAGCCCCAGTTCTGATTCTGCCAGATATACGCAAGGATTTCCAAGTGTATTGCGACGCTTCTCGCTTAGGACTGGGAGGAGTACTTATGCAGGAAGGAAGAGTTGTTTCATATGCCTCACGTCAGCTTCGGCCGCATGAGTTGAATTATGCCACGCATGACTTGGAATTAGCAGCTGTAGTTCATGCACTTAAGACTTGGAGACATTTTCTTATTGGGAACCGTTGTGATGTGTACACGGATCACAAGAGCTTGAAGTATATTTTCACTCAGAAGGAGCTGAACCTCAGGCAGAGGAGATGGTTGGAACTTATAAAGGATTATGATATGAAGTTGCATTATCATCCAGGAAAAGCCAATGTCGTAGCAGACGCTTTGAGCCGGAAGAGTTATGTCAATACCCTCAAAAGCGGAGGTTTACCAAAGGGGTTATCCGAAGATCTCAGGGAGTTTCGTTTGGGGATAGTCCCTAGAGGTTTTGTCGCAGTTATGGAAGTTCAGTCAACATTATTGGGAAGGATTCGAGAAGCTCAGAAAGATGACAAAGAAATTGCCGAGATAAAGGATAGAATGCGCAAAGGAAAAGCCAAAGGTTTTCGTGAAGATGAGCGCGACACCTTATGGTTTGAGGACCGTGTGTATGTACCCAATAATGCCGAGATCAGGAAGTTGATACTACAGGAGGCTCATGACTCGCCATACTCGATACACCCCGGAAACACTAAGATGTATTTGGACTTAAAAGAGCGTTTCTGGTGGACGGGTATGAAGAGGGATATTGCTGAGTATGTAGCCGTATGTGATGTATGTCAGAGAGTGAAGGCAGAGCATCAGAAGCCCGCAGGATTGCTACAGCCTATGCCAATATCCGAATGGAAGTGGGATAAACTTGGCATGGATTTCATCACCGGATTACCCAGGACCCGATCAGGATATGATTCTATCTGGGTAGTAGTGGATCGTTTGACCAAAGTAGCTCACTTTATTCCAGTGAAAACCACATATACGAGTGCGAAGTTGGCCAAGATATATATGACCAGGATCGTATGTCTGCACGGAGTTCCGAGGACCATCGTATCAGATAGAGGAACCCAGTTTACTTCAAAGTTTTGGCGCCAACTACACCAGACAATGGGAACCAGGCTAGAGTTTAGTACAGCTTTTCATCCGCAGACAGATGGACAGACCGAGAGAGTCAATCAGATTCTGGAGGACATGTTAAGAGCTTGTGCGCTAGATTATGGATCTAGTTGGGATGACAATCTGCCCTACGCGGAGTTCTCATACAACAACAGCTACCAAGCCAGTTTGAAGATGGCACCTTTCGAGGCTTTGTATGGAAGGAGGTGCAGAACACCGTTGATGTGGGATGAAGTTGGAGATCGTCAGTTGTTTGGACCGGATTTGATTAAGGAATCCGAAGAGAAGGTTAAGCTGATTCGAGATAGACTGAAAGTAGCCCAGTCCAGACAGAAGAGTTATGCCGATTCAAAACGCAAGGAGGTAACCTATGAAGTCGGAGACAGAGCATTTCTACGAGTATCACCCTTACGAGGAGTGAAACATTTTGGAGTTAAAGGAAAGTTAGCCCCGAGGTTTGTAGGACCATACCGAGTATTGGGACGTATGGGTGAAGTTGCCTACAAGTTGGAATTGCCCGAAGGACTGTCAGGAGTTCATGATGTGTTTCACGTTTCCCAGTTGAAGAAGTGCCATGCGGAGATGGCTGATATTTCTCTAAGAGATACAGTGCCCCTAGAAGCAATTCAATTGGATAGTGATCTAACCTACGAGGAGAAACCCGTCAAGATTCTCGAGTTTGCCAGCCGAGTTACACGCAACAAAGTTATCAAGTTTTGCAAAGTTCAGTGGAGTCACCATACCGAAGATGAAGCCACCTGGGAGCGCGAAGAAGACCTCCGGAAGGACCACCCACACCTGTTTTCTAGCCAACCCGAATCTCGAGGGCGAGATTCATCTTAAGGGGGGTAGGTTTGTAACATCCCAAATTTTTAATTTGGAATGTTATACATAGGTCATCCATGCATATCATATTTTATTGCATTTCGTTTTGCGATCCTCGAAATCCTGAGCAACTCAAGGACCACGAAGAGAGTTGGGGATTTCACCGTTTTCATATTTGAATTTTCGCAAATATTGAAACAGGGATCAATTTGGTTTAACTATTTTTCTCTCCGAAAATATTTCATATTAAAAATATATGAGAGGAGATAATATGACTTCTCCAAAATAAATGGAATATTGGAGGAAAAATATTAAAATCAAATAAATATTTTATTTGGATTTTTATTGCCATTTTATTTGAATTTAGAAAAATATGCATTTTTCAAAATTGCATTAGAGTCCCAAATAAATGTTTACCTTGTCCGGGAGATTTTTAGAGGACGGGGAAAATTTATTTCGGGAATTTTGGAGTCCGTTTAGTATTTCTTTTATTTGTTTTTCTGCGCGGAATTATTTAAAAAAAAAAAAAAACTCCGCCGGACCGAACTGGGCCGAAGCCCAGCCGGCCCAGCAGGCCGCCGCCGCCTTCGCGTCCCGTGCCGGAGACGGACTCGCCGGAGGAGTCCGCCGCCGCCGCGCCTCCGCCCCGTCGCCCCCTCGCCCAAGCCACCCCCTCCCCCCTTAAATAGCCGACCCGGGGCCCCCCCCTGGAGCCCCAAGCCGCCGCCGCCGCCTGCCCTCGCCGCTGCTGCTGCCGCTGCCGCCGCGCCGCCTCGCTCGCCGCGCCAGCCGCCGCCGCTCGCCGCCGAGCCGCCGCACGCCGCCGCCGCCCGCGTCGCGCCGCCCGCCGCGCCGCGCCGCCGCCCCGCGCCGCACCCCGCCGTCCCGCCGGAGCCCCGCCGGAGGTAGCCGCCGCCGCCTCAGTTTTCGCGAGAAAACCGATCGGTTTTGTTTAAACCCTAGATCTAGGTTCGGTTTTTTTTTTAAATACCGGTTTATTCTTTTTAGATCGGTTTTCCGTCGGTTTAGTTATTTAGCGGACGTTCGTCCGTATGTTCGTTTTAACGAACGGTTTTCACCGTTTAACCGCAGACAGCGAACGTTCGTTCGTTAGCCTGTTCGTTAGTTTTCTTTTTCTCGGATTTTCCGCGATTATTTTCGATCGCGATTTCTGATCCGATTTTCGTTTTAGTATAACTTTTCGCTCGTTTGTCGGAATCAGGCGATTCAAGCGCCTAGATCTTCGTCTCGAAGCCCTCTTTCTGTTTAACCAACTTAAACAAGTTTTTGCTACTGTAAAATTTGACTTTAGTCCAGATTAGTAATCGAAGCTTGTTTCTTTCGCAGTTTGAGTTTCGTTGCTCCGTTTGATTTGATTCTTTTTGCAAACCGGAGTTCTTCAGTTGAACTTTCTGGTTAGGTCTTCTCATTTGGATTTTACCCGTGCATCTTCGCTTGATTGCTTATGTATGCTATTGTTTGTTTGCGATAGAATTCCCGGAGTGCGAAGCGTGCTACTACGAGTCCCTAGGATTTGCAGATCGTCAGCAAGGCAAGTAACACATTGATCATACTTCTTCGTTACCCAGTTTTTATGCATTAGTTTCGACCCTCAAACATTGCATGATTAGGATGTGATTAACTTGTGGGTAATGGGAAGTAGATGATGAGGTAGAACCTATTGCCCTTTTATTATAAAACCCTTGGGAGTTACTTCCACGCTATGCTTATGTTGCCATGCTATGCTCGTAGACGTGGATTGGGTTTTGAGTGTATTCCATGACAGATGTGAGATTTTAATGAATGGTTCAACTTAAGGTGGCAACTTTAATACACATCTGGGTGGATTGCTTGTTTGGGCACCTGGGGATATACCAGTGTTGTCCTAGGAGATCCCGGGGATATACCGTGTGATCCTCCTACGGTCCGCCACCCAGGCTCAAAGGGATCATAAGATTATTCATGCTAGAAACTTCCGTGTGCAGCCACAAGCTATTATGGGCTCTAGCATAGTTGAGTATGTTACATGACCTCTTTCAGTGGTAGGCTAGCAGATGTAGGGGAAAGTAGGTGTAACTGTCTACCCAGAGTAAAGAGTAAATGCTTCAGAAAGACTGTGTCTCGGTCATCCGTTTCTCAAACACCATGAAGTGCGAGAAATCCAACGGAGGAGATCGAGTCTTGTGGGGAAAAGTGCACAAACCTCTGCAGAGTGTACAAACTAATCATGATTAGACGTGTCCCCGGTTATGGACATCTTGAGTATCTGGTTCTTGGATTATCATATTGAATCCCATCACTCTAAATTAATTTGTCGGGATTAATAATTACTTTTAATTGGGATTGAGAGGGGGATTTACCTTCTCAATGTTCAACAACCACCATGATAGTTAAATAAAATATATTCCTTTGTTGTAGGGAAAAATTGGCTTTTCGCAAAACAGTATAACACTAGAGCTTTTCCACCAGCCAAATATGCATGTAGTATTAGCAATTATTCTGTTCATTGCTCTACTGTGTTATATTGCCAGCATATTCCATGTGCTGACCCGTTTCGGGCTGCAACGTATCATGTTGCAGACTTTTCAGACGAAGAGTAAGGTGTGCTAGGTCGTTGTCGTGCACTCAGCTATGCCGTTGGAGTTGATGGACTCACTTTATCTTCCAAGCCTTCCGCTGTTATCTTATTTAGATGGCCTTAAGCCATATTTATTGTAATCAGTTCTCTTTTGAGACATTCGATGTAATAAGTGTGTGATTGCACTCTGTTATAAATCCCTCAAGTACTGTGTGTGTCAGCATTACCGATCCAGGGATGACACTTGAACACAGAGATTCGATCCATTCGGGTCGGGTCGCTACAAAACAGGTACTCCTTTTGCAGGTCCCTGCAAAGAGCCAACAGGAAATGAAATTGCAGTGAAAGTGAAAGAAAATAAGAAAAATCTATTTTAGTTACCTCATGTGACAAAATATGCACCATGCTATTTTTTTGTTGTGTTGGATCCAATTGTGGCTTCAGAATTCTCTGTTGGATGTGCTAAGAAACAAAAAAATATATTGTCAGGTATCGTAACTTGTTTCTCTTGACAGTTTCAAGTAAATAATAATGTACTACTTACAGTTAGAATCACTGGGAAGTCAACATCTCCATTCTCATCAACAACCATTCTGAAACAAAGTACTAACCATTCTAAAACTAATTTATCGATACAGACTTGGAGGTACTGCCAATCATCCTCAATCGTGGCTGCAGAAAACCCTAGCTAATTGAGGGGGGGAGGGGGTGTCTGACGACTCACCGTACATCGGGCCTCCATGCCCTTCCGTCCTCAGCATCGGCAGCTCCATCCACGCTGCTGGTTCCCTTGCCGCCGAGGAGCTCGGCGTACCCGCAGTGCCACCGCCAGTCGTCTCCCCCATCGGCTACGAAAAAGAATCTGTCGGCAAATGAAGCAGGGATGTCAAGACTTGATTAGCAAAGAGAACAGGGGCCTTTGTGCAAAAAAACAAGCCCCCACCCACGTCACGTGCGGCTCGCATGAACCCCAAACAGAGAAAACCGGGCGGCTGGCCGGTCCAGATGGAGGATGTGACCTAGATGCACCCGCAATGCAAGTTCTGTGACGCGTTTTTCCGGTTTGCAAGTAGTGTGACTTAAGTGCACCCGAAAGACAAGTTCTCAGACCGCCAGTGCCTTTTACTCCTCTTTAAATTCGGTGATCCACCTGAACTCACGTTGTACCAATCGTCCTCCACACGGGTGGGCATCTGCCATACTGCTCATACCGGTACCACTGGTGAGCAACTCCCTCCCCTGTCCTGCTGTCCTTCTTCACATTCCCGATCACATACTGCAAGTTTAATCGCAATATTGGACTTCCTCAAGTACTGGACGAATTGAACGCCAGGGCCCCCAACTTGGTTCTTCTTCCCCTGCTGCATACCCAAGAGCCTCGAATTTACAGCACCTATAGGTAGATTCTGTTGCCATCTATTGCTAATTCTAAGTTTTTGTGTGCTAGATTACTATCTGAAATTAACTGCTATTTTTTCTTCTGAATTTTGGTATGCTTGATTAAGTTTGCCTCATGACATATATTGGTTGAATAAAAATCTGGGATTCCTCAGGTGTTGGACGATTTGGAGACCCGGGTAGTGCTGTTGGTTGTTCTACGCTTGCTGCATACCCAGAAATCAAATTCTATAGGTACATACTATTCCATCCATCACTAATTCTGAATATTTGTTTGCTCCACTAATATATTTCAATTTAGTTTGGCTAGATTGAATACTTAGCTCTGCATTTTATTAATTTCCTCTATTCGAATTTTTGTTTATTTATAGTTGTGCATTCTATTTATTTACCCTGTTCTGAATTTTTGTTTGTTTAACCAAATTTCAATTTAGTATGGTACAAGAATCCATATGTCTTGCATTGATCCCCTGCATTTTAATTTTTTTTATGAGAGTATTCTTTAGTCTCTTCACGTCATCCCCTTGCAGTTGTCCAAATGTGAATTTACTTTTGCCAATTGAACATATATGGCATACACCTTGCATTTCACCTGCTTACATAGGTTTAATGACAGTTTGCTTCGGTATCTTCGCGCCGTTCATCTGTTTGTATCACCTTGCATTTGGTAGAGTTCCGACATGGATAGTGCAGAAAGTTCTTCGCATAATCCAGTTGGACGAAATTATCTACATTACGTGCAGATTTTCTGATCGATATTATCTATATTTTTTTTCAGTACTATTGCACAGCAGCCAGAGAGCTCCTGCAACAATACACCTCCAAGTGATAACCACACACCTATCACTACAAAAGAAAGTGAATTCAGGTAATCTAAGCCACATAAAATTCAACCTCCTCTGTTTGTATGTTCATGTGTAATGCTTCATGAACCTCCTCTGTTTTGTATGTTCATGTGTGTAATACTTCACGAACCTGCTCTGTTTTGTATGTTCATGTGTGTAATGCTTCATGAACCTCCATGCTTATTGAATTCATCTGATAAACGTATTTTCTTATTTATAATGTGCATCCAAATCAGTTCCGGAGTAAAAAGAAGGATTGATTTTCACAAGGATGATGCCAACAACTCTAACAGGTATCACAACACTCACAACCACTATAAATGGAACTTTCTTATTTTTTTTTCATGCTCAATGCAATCGAAATTCTCAATGCAGCTCAAACAGCCCAGAAAATAGTCCTTCAAAAATGCAAAAGAAAAGCAAGAGTATGTATTACTTCCCATGACCTATAGTTGAAAATATGGCCAATATGAGTTTTTCTGTTCAAATATTTACAGTTCTCCATATTATCTTTACTCACCAATGCAGACAATAAAAACGCAGCAAACAAATATGAAAAGACAGACTAAACCAAATGTGCACACAAAATAGGTACTATATATTATTTTCATCAAGTTTTTTATTCAAACCTTCAGTACTTATTTATGTTGCATTTTTAACAATGGTACATATCATACTTCATGTAGGCAACTTCCACAGTGCTCATGCAGGCAACTTCCACAGTGCTCCAAGCGACAAATAACTAAGAATGTTCAACTTCTATTGTAACCAAGAATGTTCAACTTCCACAATGCTTTCACACTGCCAGCAGACCAACAATAATTTTTTATGTTGATCAACTTCTATTGTAACCGAGAATGTTCTCATACCCAGTACTTTTATATTGTAACCGAGATGTGTTCTCAAAGGTACTTTTGGTTTCATGCAAGCAACTTCAGATTTTCTTGTAACAGTTGCAAATTTGTACTGGTCAATAATGGATACGCTGCTATAAATGTGCCATGGTATTTTTTTTCAAACTGTAGAATCGTGCATGCATGTCAAATATTGATTCCTACATTGACACCTTAAATGGTGTTATTTAGAATCACAATGTAAGTAACACTTGCCAGTTTCTGAAAATGCATTGCCCAGTTAATTGTGTATTGAAGATTTCTAAAACAAGATCTTTCAGTTAGACATTCTTACAATTGCAGGCCACCTATATAATACCCTTCATACAACCTACAACTACAAGCAAATCTTTCCTACCCCTAAAAATTTGCCACTGTCCAATACATGGACAAGCAGCAAGAAGGCAAAAGGTATGTCTATTACACGCAAAGTTCTTTCACCAGTTTAATGTCTATGATATTTCACAACATCCACGCCTACTTTTCTACAGGATGCAACCTTATGCAACAAAGAATGTTCTACCCTCTTCATCAGCTCATGCATCAAGAAAAACTCATAAGAAGTACAAGGAGACTATTGCAGACATGAAAAATTCCACTAAATCCCCAACATGGATCACTTTGAAAGACTACGCATGTGAAGACAACACCAGAAAGCTACTCCAGGAACGTCCATTAAGGTCCACCAAATACATCTTTGAGTACATGATGAAAGGATTTAAACATGTCCAAATTTTCCTCGATGAAGAAGACAAGAGTGTGGACTACTCCAAGGAATTATAAACCCACATTATGCTACTTATGTTCCTAAACTATGCAACAATAAACTAATCAACTACAATAAATCTCTTATATTTGTATTTTCATGCTCATATTGTTAATTGGAATATTCACATTCCATGCAACCAAGTATCATCTTAATATATTGCCACCAATTCCCGCAGCAACGTACGGGGAATGTCTAGTTGCTCATGTTTCTAGGTCACAAAATAAAGCTAGTGATAGTTTAGCTAGTTTTGCTAGAGCTGACCATGACCTGGCTTGGGGCTGGTCCGGTAGAGGTTTTGGAGATTGCTTCAGTTGATTGTAAAGACATTGTGATTGAGTAATACAAGTGATTTCCCCGCAAAAAAAAAAAAAAAAACTAAACCTATGTTTTCTTAAAAAAAAATCTGGGACAATCCACAGGTGCATGCCTACGTACCGTCGGACCCTACGTGCGTATGAATTTCATGAGAAGTGGGCCCATCGGATAGCCCTTACTATTCCTTGAGAAAATTCCACGCAAAAAAAAAAATCCTTAAGAAATCAACACCGACCTGTCTGCGTGTACGTACATGAACCGTGGCGCGCGGTTTGAAAGATTGAGGGTATCCCACATACGGATCAATCCATGGCCGATATCGAGAGCCCGCTCCCGGCTGCGGTGACGGCGGAGCCGAGCCGGAACGGCTTCTGGGCGTGGAAGGAGAGGTTCGTTCTCAACCACCTCACTCTCTACAATCCTGCCGACGACAACGACGCGGCCAACGGCGTCGCGAGTGCCGACGCCGACCAGGACAGCAGGCGCAGATTCCTATGGGGTTCGACTCTGCTCGCAATCTTCATCGAACTCAGCACCGCATTACTCATAGCGAGCATCGAGCCGTCCACCGCCGGACCGGCGGTGTATCTCGCCTCGCGCGTCGTCGGGTATGCCGGACAAATCATCAGCGTCTGCTGGGGACTCCTCCTCATTCATCTATGGCAGGCGGTTCGTCTGGACGATAGAAAGGACCAGAGGATCATAGACTCGTTGATGTAAATCTACTCTACTTTCCTACGTACTCGCTTGATTTGATCATGCATGCATGTGCCGTGTCGATGGTAACAAAGCTACTGTACTAGAAGTATTTAGTTTCTCGACAATTTAATTAAGGCCAGTGATAGGCGCCGGTGCGCCGGCCTAAATTTGGGCCGGTCGCTACTGTACTAGAAGTATTTAGTTTCTCGACAATTTAATTAAGGCCAGTGATAGGCGCCGGTGCGCCGGCCCAAATTTGGGCCGGTCGGCTGCGCGTCCGTTCGATTTGTCATTTTATAACCGTTCGATTGGCACTAAAGTTATCCTTTTCTTCGCATGTCACCGAGCGAGTGCGTTGACCCAGCGCTGCTGCGCACGACCGCCGCCGCCCGTCGTTGAGAAAAAAGTAACTGCCGGCAAGCCGCCGTCTCATCGACGACGCACGTCGCCTCGCCATCGCCGGCGACATTACAGCACGGCCGCCGGTGGTTCCAGCTTCGGCCGTTGACGACTGCATCTCTTCCACGGTCTGGTTCCAGCGTGTGGTGTCCGTGGTCTGCAACATCTTCAGCGTCTCCGCCTCCGGCTCGCCGCAGTCGTCGGCTTGCACCATCATGTTCCCAGCAAAAAAAACTCAGCAACAAAAACACTAGTAGTCATTGATGGAAGCAAAAAAGAATGGTGGTTCCAGCAAAAACTATAGCTGGTTCCAGCAAAAAGAAGCTCATAGCTGCTGGTTGTAGCAAAAAATCTATTTGGTAGTAGCAAAAAAAATTACTGGTTCCAACAAAAAAATCACCGGTGCCAGCAAAAACAACTTCGCTGGCCATCTGGTTCCAGCACATATCAATGTGGTTGCAGCACCACCGCCAAGGTATACAGCTTCGCCGACAACGGTTGCAACACCTCTTCTAGTCGGTTCCAACACCTCCTGCTTGTCGTCGCAGGGCCGCCGGTGACGGATGCAACTTTCGTCGGTAATGGATGTAGCTTTCTCCGGGAATGGATGCAGCACCGTCCCCAGGAGCTCCCAGCACCGCCGTGATTGGATGTAGCGTCTCCGCCATGTCGTCGCAGCACCTCTGTTGGGCGTTTCCAGCGTCTCCGTCCAACGGTTGTAGCATCTGCCCCACGCCGGGGCGTTAGATGGTTGAAGCACCGGTGGCCGTCATCACCGGCCACGCGACAAAATAGCCGATGCGTACTCCTCGCATCCAGCGGCGTGGGCGGCCGGCTTCTAGCCCCATCTCTACCCGATCTGGATGCAAAAAAGGGCGGCGCATGGGAGTGGGAGGGAGCGGCTGTGATTTCTCCGGCGGCTTGATTTGGGCGCTCGCTGAGGTAGGGGATGAGAAAGGGGAGTGAATGAGTGGACGAGAAGAGCCTCCTGTACGCGATAAGAATCGAGAGGGATTAGCGGTGGTGGGCCAGTTGAGCAGAATCGTAAGCATAAGCGGTGATGGGCCAGGTGGGCTGCCCAAGGAGCGTGGCCACGTAGGCAACCAGCATGGTTTGATCCAACGTGCCTTGCGCGTCCGGCGGAACGTTCCAGCCGGCGCTCCGGCTGGAAACGTTTACCTTTAATTAATTCTATCTGGTAGCTGTATGAGTCTGTATATATGTGTGTACCAAAGAGGCTTTAACCAACAACCATGGTTGCGTCAAAGTCGATCGAAAGAAAGGAACAAGAGATCCCACGAACCTTAGCTGTCTGAGGTAGGGTGGAAAAAGAGCAAACCAAAGAGGAACGCAAGAGGAACTCTCAAATAGACAAGATCCAATCACACATATGCTAAATTCATATACACATAGAGGGATACAAAGGATCCAAATCCAACACAAGATGGTAACAAAAAAAACTAGTCCACCCTAATCCTTGAAGGAGAGAGGACTTGAATCCTTGGAGGATCTTCCTTAAGAAGGGGTCTTGAATCCACTATGCGATCATCTCACATGGAGGCCTTGGACTCTATGGGAGTAGGTAGTGGATGAGCAAAGCTCTATCTCAAATATGAGATAATCCTTTGCTAACCCTAGTTTGTCCAAGTGAAGGGGTATTTAGAGTCTTGGGAGAGAGGGGAGATACATAGGTCTAAACACAAGTGGCTGCGCACAGGCAGTGTCGGACGTCTGACAACTGTCGGCCGTTCGCTCGCTCGCGAGGGACCGGTCGTCCGGTAAGGGTTGGACTTCCGGCGTTTCGGCTCTGGACAGGTGTCGTCGAATTTCCAGAGAGCGTCAAACGTCCGGTATTCCAGCGTTTTGGTACTGGACTAGTGGCGCCGAATTTCTGGAGGCTGTCGGACGTCTGGTTGCTAGAGTGGGTTAGCCGTCCGGTATATGTCGGACGTCCGGCCGCTGTAGCATTCGTCGGTTGGGCCTTCTGCCTGGCTGACTGAGGGAGTCATGGACTAAGGGGTCCTCAGGGCGACGGCCCATTGTATATGGGCCGGACTGGTGGAGCCGTGTGGTGACCGGAGACCTGTGAAGCCGTGGTGTGCCCTCCAAGTCAAGGGTGGACGAGATCTCTTTCCCTCTTGTTGTAATATATCTTCGGTAACCCTAACCCTATCGGTATCTATATAAACCAAGGGTTGTAGTCATTAAGGTTAGAGCTATCTTCATCCCCCCATAGCCTAGGCTTTAGCTCATACTGTTCTCGAGGTAGATCTACTCTGTAAACCACGTTATACAATCAATACAACCAAGCAGGGCGTAGGGCATTACATCTTCGAGAGGGCCCGAACCTGGGTAAACACTGTGTTCGTCGTCCCTTGTTACCCATCGATCCTAGATCCACAGCTCGGGACTCCCTACCCCGAGGTCTGCCGGTTTTGACACCGACATTCGTGCTTTCATTGAGAGTTCCGTTGTGCGATCGCCGAAAGGATCGATGGCTCAACCGGTCGACGGAGACCGCACCCATACCGAGGGTTTTACCGCCCCTGGTCACCTCCTTGTCTACGGCGGCATATTCGTGCGCGCCGACCCCGCCGGTCACCTCCTTGTCTTCGGCGGCATATTCGTGCGCGCCGACCCCGCCGGTCACCTCGACCAGATCGAAGGCCTCACCCCCATTGAAGGATTCGTCAGTTCAGGGGGCATCGACCCCAGGACTAGCAAACTCACGAAAGTCCAGTATCTTTCAAGGTCCGGCCCCGAAGCCCAACTCCGACGGACCACCCGTAGGGCCTCCCGTCGAGTCACCGGAGCGTTCGGCACCCCTATGTGCCCAGCCGGCAGATCAGTTGGCAGATCTGTTCCGCGCAATGGGAATTTCTGTTATGAGGCCTACAGCCTACGAACGAATCGGGCTTAAACCCGATGATCGAGAAATAAACACCCCTCCGGTCACGCACCTCGTCGCCACAGTCGAAGAGGCCCAGGAGGGGCCACATCCATGTAAGCTAGAGACGGTGTACACTCGAATCTCCAGTTCGGAGTCAGACACCAGCTCGGATGTACGTCCGGACATAACACCTGACACAAGTCCCGGCCTTGAGCCTATCCGGCCACACACCAGTTCGGATTCGAGTCCTGTGCGGTCAGGACCGGACATGCCTCAACCTCCCATCAAGGATAGTCCGGATCCGCGGCAGGGGGGAATTCTCGAAATTTTCCCACCCACCCACCACACGGAATACTGTCCGGATTCGGGAAGCCCAGACATATGGGACCTCATGTACGTCAAACAGCTGCCAAACGAGACAGTCCACCATTATTGGGCTAGATTTCTCCTGGTAAAAAATAGGATGGCACCTTGCTGTGACAAAGAAATAATTAAAGCCTTCCAATTCAACTGCAGGGATGAGGGCCTCTTAAACGCCCTCGCGCGCCGCTGAATTCAAAGCTTCACCAAACTATCAGACATGGTGCGCAAATATTGCGCCATGGAGGACACATGGAGGGCGCAACAGCTGAGGATGGGGCCACAGCCCACCGCGCACCACGGAAAGCCTCGCCTTAAACGAACCTACACAAATCGGTCATTGGAGCGTGAGCCCAATGAAAAGAAAGTCAGGCCCAGATCGGTGTTAGATGAGTTGCTGGATAAACCATACCCAATACATTCGGTCTTGCTAGACGCAAACACAACCCACAGACTTCGAGCCTGCTGGGTGGTAAGACAAGTGGCCAAATATGATGAACCAATCTTGGGCCATACACCCTAGATAAATAGTCTTCAGCTTCACCACGGGACCACAATGTCCTTACGGTATACGAGACGTTCACCTCAAATAGCAAAAGGAAAAAGGCTCTTCGGGAGCTCAGCCACATATATCAAGTTACAGCCGCACAACCATGGGCAAATACTCCTATCACCTCTGACGGGAAAGGATGAGCCAAGCACCCGTATCAGCCACGCACCAGCCGCACTGGTCCTCGACCCCATCATCGATGGTTTCTGGCTGACTATAGTACTAATGGACGGAGGCAGCGGCCTCAATCTCATCTACGATGATACGCTCAATAAGATGCAATTCAACAGGTCTCGCATCGAACACAGTAACACTACATTCCGAGGTATAATACCCGGTAGGGAGGCACACTGCTCGGGACGCACAACCCTCGATGTTGTGTTCGGCACACCCGATAACTACAGATCCGAACCCTTGCTATTCCACATTGTGCCCTTCCGCAGCGGATACCACACCCTTCTAGGGCGTGAGGCATTCTCGAAATTTCAGGCCATACCACATTACGGGTATATGAAACTCAAAATGCCAGGGCCCAATGGGGTAATTTCACTTAAAAGTGACCCAAGCAGAGCCTTGAGAGCCGAAAACAAAACGGCATCCCTCGCCCTAGAGGCACTATCCGAAGCCCTCGCGGCCGAAGAATTGATAGCTTTACGCACTACCGTCGACAGGGATGACGTGGTTCTCAGTAAAAGACAAAAATCCACATCATTCAAGCCAGCAGACAAAATAGTAAAATTTAAAGTGCACCCAACAGATCCCAACAAAACGGTGTCCATAGGAGCACAGCTGGACCCCGCAGTCGACGAGGCATTAAGGACATTCCTACGTGAAAATTGAGACAAATTCGATTGGCACCCCTCGGACATGCCAGGAATCCCACGCAGGAAAGCAGAGCACAGCCTCAACATTCTAAAAGGCTTTAAGCCAGTGAAACAGACTCCGCGCTGATTTTCTGAACCCAAATGACAAGCCACGGGCGAAGAACTCGCAAAATTGTTGGAGGCCGGATTCATCCGTGAGATCAAGCACACTGAGTGGTTAGCAAATCTGGTAATGGTACCAAAGAAGGATAAGTCCTGGCGGCTCTCTGTCGATTTCAAAGACCTTAACAAGGCCTGCCCTAAGGATCCTTTCCCCCTACCGAGGATAGACCAGATCATCGACGCCACCGCCGGACATGACTCACTATGTTTCCTTGACGCATACTCCGGATACCACCAGATCAAGATGAAAGAGTCCGACCAGGCAGCAACTGCATTCATTACCCCTTACGGGCCCTTCTGCTTCAACACCATGCCGTTCGGATTGAAAAACGCAGGAGCCACATACCAACGCATGATTCAAGCATGCCTCGAAAATCAAATTGGCAAAACGGTCGAGGCATACGTGGACGACTTGGTTGTGAAAACCAAACACATAGACCAACTGGTAGATGACCTACGCCAAACCTTCGACAACTTGCAAGCTTATGACATACGGCTCAACCCAAAAAAATGTATCTTCGGGGTCCCCGCCGGAAAGCTTCTCGGATTCATCGTTTCCCATAGAGGAATCAAGGCCAATCCGGCCAAAATTAGAGCGCTATCTCAGCTCGCAATACCAACATTGCTCAAACATGTTCAGAAGCTGGCAGGATGCATGGCAGCCTTGAGCCGCTTCATATCCCGCCTCGAAGAAAAAGCATTACCACTCTACAAGCTGCTAAAAAAGACCAAGAATTTCCAATGGACAGACGAAGCAACTGCGGCGCTCGAGGAGATTAAAACACTCCTAGCCAGCAACCCTATCTTAACCGCACCTAGTGTTGGCGAGCCCATGTTGCTATATGTCTCAGCCACCAATCAGGTGGTCAGCGCGGTGCTTGCGGTGGAACGGGAATCCGAGGGCCATAAATTTCAGGTGCAGAAGCCGGTCTATTATGTGTCTGAAGTGCTAACACCATGTAAAACACGGTACCCTCACTATCAAAAGATAGCTTACACAATCTTCATGGTGTCCCGAAAGCTCCGACACTACTTTCAAGAATGTTCAGTCACACTGGCATCGGAGGTCCCCTTGAACGATATAATCAATAACAGAGATGCCACGGGCCGCATCGCCAAGTGGGCCATTGAGCTCCTCCCCTTTGAGATAACATACAAACCACGCCGAGCCATTAAATCTCAGGTGCTAGCCGATTTTATTGCCGAATGGACAGAAGCCGAACTACCCCGGGAATACACTACATATTCACACTGGACAATGTATTTCGACGGCTCAAAGATGTTAGCCGGACTGGGGCTGGGGTCATCTTAACCTCCCCCACAGGCGACACTATTCGGTACGTCTTATAGATAATGTACAAGGACTCCAACAACGCAGCCGAATACGAAGCGCTACTACATGGCCTTCGTATGGCCACAACAATGGGAGTGCAGTGCCTTGAGGTAAGGGGAGATTCAAACCTAGCGATCTCTCAAGTCAACGGCGAATTCGACGCCAAGGACCCCAAGATGGCGGCTTACATAAACGCAGTCCTCTGGATATCGGCCCGATTCGAGGGCCTAGAATTTCACCATGTCACTAGAGACAGCAATCAAGCAGCCGACGTCCTCGCCCGCATGGGCGCCAAGCGCGACCCTGTTCCCAAAAACACATTCCTCAAGTGGCTCTTTAAGCCCTCCGTGGTGTGGCAGGACGACGTCACCAGCGCATCAACACATGAGCCCGCTAACAACGCCTCACTGAACAACACGCCAGACGACCATATCATTGGCGGCTCCGCACTCGAGGAAACACCCTCCGCCCATGAAGTCATGGCCGTAACCCCAACCTGGACAGAACCCCTGCTAGCCTATCTCACACAAAAGCAGCTTCCGAAGGATCAAACCGAAGCGCGGCGTATAGTTTGGCGCTCTAAAGCATACAAGGTCCGTGAAGGCGAACTCTATAAAAAGAGTACCACAGGAGTCTTACAAAGATGCATCTCCGAGGAGGAGGGGCAGCAGCTCTTGGCAGAGATACATGCAGGCATGGGCGGACACCACGCGGCGGCTCGGGCTTTGGTCAGCAAGGCTTTCCGAGCAGGTTTTTTCTGGCCTACCACCCGCGAAGATGCCCGGACATTAGTCAGCACTGCGTCGGATGTCAGTTGTTCGCAAATCAAAGCCATATGCCCCCCACAGCCCTTCGGACGATACCGATAACTTGGCCTTTCACGGTCTGGGGCCTCGACATGGTCGGACCACTCAAAGGGGGGACAAACAAAAAGAAGTACCTATTGGTCATGGTCGACAAATTCACCAAGTGGATCGAGGCAAGACCCGTCACTTCGGCAGAATCCGGACCAGTCATCGACTTCTTATCAGATGTCGTACACCGTTATGGTGTCCCCCACAGCATAATTACTGATAATGGTACCAATTTCACCGCCCAGGAAGTTGAAGACTGGTGCGGCAAAATGGGCATCAAGCTCGATTACGCCTCGGTATATCACCCACAGACCAATGGGCAGGTCGAACGAGCCAACGGACTCATTATGAGTGGCATCAAGCTTCGCCTAGTTCGCTCCCTTGAATAATCAGACTGCCATTGGGTCGAGGAAATCGATTCCGTATTGTGGGGGCTGCGCACTACTCCTAATCGGTCAACTGGATACACACCATTTTTTATGGTGTACGGGGCGAAAGCAGTCCTCCCATGCGACCTGATCCATGACGCACCTAGAGTGCGCATGTACGAAGAAAAGGAAGCTGAGCTCGATCGGCAGGACGATCTGGACGCTCTGGAAGAAGAGCGAGACATAGCTCGGGCTCGGTCCGCGTTCTATCAACAGCAAGCACGACGTTACCACAACCGCAAAGTCCGGGCAAAGACATACAACGTGGGAGACCTTGTCCTCCGACTCCCCGAAAAACGGAAGAATAAACTATCACCTAAATGGGAGGGACCGTACATCATCGATGAAGTACTTGTAGGAGGAGAGTATCGTCTTTGCCGCCCGTCTGACAACGGCCTCGAGCCGAACCCGTGGAACGCAGCAAGGTTGCGTCATTTTTACGCCTGAGTCCGACGTCAATTTTCGCCTTGTCTTCCTTTTTTAACCTTTTCTCTCTTTCATCGTGGTGCTAGTTCAGCTAAATCGAACCATACCAGGTCCATATTTGTTGGGGAACGCAGTATTTCAAAATTTTTACCTACGATCACGCAAGATCTATCTATGTGATGCATAGCAACGAGCGGAAAGAGTGTGTCCACGTACCCTCGTAGACCGAAAGCGGAAGCGTTTATCAACGCGGTTGATGTAGTCGTACGTCTTCACGATCCGACCGATCCTAGCACCGAACGTACAGCACCTCCGTGCTCAGCACACGTTCAGCTCGATGACGTCCCTCGTACTCTTGATCCAGTTGAGGCCGAGGGAGAGTTCCGTCAGCACGACGGCGTGGCGACGGTGATGATGAAGTTACCGGCGCAGGGCTTCATCTAAGCACTCCGACGATATGACCGAGGTGTGTAACTGTGGAGGGGGGGTACCGCACACGGCTAAAAGAAACTTTGATGTGTTCTAGGGTGCCCCTCTCCCCACGTATATAAAGGAGGGAGGGGGAGGCCGGCCAGCCTCAAGGGGCGCGCCAAGGGGGGAGGAATCCTACTCCTAGTAGGAGTAGGTTTCCCCCCTTTCCTATTCCTAGTAGGAGAAGGAGAGAAGGAGGAAGAGGGGAGAAGGAAGGAGGGGGGCGCCGCCCCCTCCTAGTCCAATTCGGGCCAGCCCATGGGGGGGCGCGTGGCCACCCCTTGAGGCCCTTCTCTCCTTTCCCGTATGGCCCATTAAGGCCCACTACTTCCCCCGGCGAATTCCCGTAACTCTCCGGTACTCCGAAAAATACCCGAATCACTCGGAACCTTTCCGATGTCCGAATATAGCCTTCCAATATATCGATCTTTACCTCTCGACCATTTCGAGACTCCTCGTCATGTCCGTGATCTCATCCGGGACTCCGAACTATCTTCGGTCATCAAATCACATAACTCATAATACAAATCGTCATCGAACGTTAAGCGTGCGGACCCTACGGGTTCGAGAACTATGTAGACATGACCGAGACACATCTCCGGTCAATAACCAATAGCGGAACCTGGATGCTCATATTGGCTCCTACATATTCTACGAAGATCTTTATCGGTCAAACCGCATAACAACATACGTTATTCCCTTTGTCATCGGTATGTTACTTGCCCGAGATTCGATCGTCGGTATCATCATACCTAGTTCAATCTCGTTACCGGCAAGTCTTTTTACTCGTTCCGTAATGCATCATCCCGCAACTAACTCATTAGTCATATTGCTTGCATGGCTTATAGTGATGTGCATTACCGAGAGGGCCCAGAGATACCTCTCCGATACACGGAGTGACAAATTCTAATCTCGATCTATGCCAACTCAACAAACACCATCGGAGACACCTGTAGAGCATCTTTATAATCACCTAGTTACGTTGTGACATTTGATAGCACACTAAGTGTTCCTCCGGTATTCGGGAGTTGCATAATCTCATAGTCATAGGAACATGTATAAGTCATGAAGAAAGCAATAGCAACAAACTAAACGATCATAGTGCTAAGCTAACGGATGGGTCTTGTCCATCACATCATTCTCCTAATGATGTGATCCCGTTCTTGAAATGACAACACATGTCTATGGTTAGGAAACTTAACCATCTTTGATCAATGAGCTAGTCAAGTACAGGCATACTAGGGACACTTTGTTTTGTCTATGTATTCACACATGTATCAAGTTTCCGGTTAATACAATTCTAGCATGAATAATAAACATTTATCATGATATAAGGAAATATAAATAACAACTTTATTATTGCCTCTAGGGCATATTTCCTTCAGTCTCCCACTTGCACTAGAGTCAATAATCTAGTTCATATTGCCATGTGATTAACACCAATAGTTCACATCGCCATGTGACCAACACCCAAAGGGTTTACTAGAGTCAATAATCTAGTTCACATCGCCATACGATTAACACCAATAGTTCACATCGCCATGTGACCAACACCCAAAGGGTTTACTAGAGTCAATAATCTAGTTCACATCGCCATGTGATTAACACCCAAAGAGTACTAAGGTGTGATCATGTTTTGCTTGTGAGAGAGGTTTAGTCAACGGGTCTGCCAAATTCAGATCCATATGTATTTTGCAAATTTCTATGTCTACAATGCTCTGCATGGAGCTACTCTAGCTAATTGCTCCCACTTTCAATATGTATCCAGATTGAGACTCAAAGTCATCCAGATCGGTGTTAAAGTTTGCATCGACGTAACTCTTTACGATGAACTCTTTATCACCTCCATAACCGAGAAATATTTCCTTAGTCCTCCTAGGTAACTAAGGATAACTTTGACCGCTATCCAGTGATCCACTCCTGGATCACTATCGTACCTCCTTGCTAAACTCATATTAAGGTACAAAACTGGTCTGGTACATAGCATGGCATACTTTATAGAACCTATGACTGAGGCATAGGGGATGACTTTCATTCTCTTTCTATCTTCTGCCGTGGTCGGGTTTTGAGTCTTACTCAATTTTACACCTTGTAATACAGGCAAGAACTCCTTCTTTGACTGTTACATTTTGAACTACTTCAAAATCTTGTCAAGGCATGTACTCATTGAAAAAATCTTATCAAGCATCTTGATCTATCTCTATAGATCTTGATGCTCAATATGTAAGCAGCTTCACCGAAGTCTTTCTTTTGAAAAACTCCTTTCAAACACCCCTTTATGCTTTCCAGAAAAATTCTACATCATTTTTGATCAACAATATGTCATTCACATATACTTATCAGAAAGGCTGTAGTGCTCCCACTCACTTTCTTGTAAATACAGGGTTCACCACAAGTCTGTATAAAAACTATATGCTTTGATCACACTATCAAGACATTTATTCCAACTCCGAGATGCTTGGACCAGTCCATAAATGGATCGCTGGAGCTTGCACACTTTGTTAGCATCCTTTGGATCTACAAAACCTTCGGGTTGCATCATATACAACTCTTCTTCCAGAAATCCATTCAGGAATGCAGTCTTGACATCCATTTGCCAAATTTCATAATCATAAAATGCAGCAACTGCTAACATGATTCGGACGGACTTAAGCATCGCTACGGGTGAGAAGGTCTCATCGTAGTCAACTCCTTGAACTTGTCGAAAACCTTTCGCAACAAGTCGAGCTTTGTAGACAGTAACATTACCGTCAGCGTCAGTCTTCTTCTTGAAGATCCATTTATTCTCTATGGCTTGCCGATCATCGGGCAAGTCAACCAAAGTCCACACTTTGTTCTCATACATGGATCCCATCTCAGATTTCATGGCCTCAAGCCATTTCGCGGAATCTGGGCTCATCATCGCTTCCTCATAGTTCGTAGGTTCGTCATGGTCAAGTAACATGACCTCCAGAACAGGATTACCGTACCACTCTGGTGCGGATCTTACTCTGGTTGACCTACGAGGTTCGGTAGTAACTTGATCTGAAGTTACATGATCATCATCATTAGCTTCCTCACTAATTGGTGTAGGAGTCACAGGAACTGATTTCTGTGATGAACTACTTTCCAATAAGGGAGCAGGTACAGTTACCTCATCAAGTTCTACTTTTCTCCCACTCACTTCTTTCGAGAGAAACTCCTTCTCTAGAAAGGATCCATTCTTAGCAACGAATGTCTTGCCTTCGGATCTGTGATAGAATGTGTACCCAACAGTCTCCTTTGGGTATCCTATGAAGACACATTTCTCCGATTTGGGTTCGAGCTTATCAGGTTGAAGCTTTTTCACATAAGCATCGCAGCCCCAAACTTTAAGAAACGACAACTTGGGTTTCTTGCCAAACCACAGTTCATAAGGTGTCGTCTCAACGGATTTAGATGGTGCCCTATTTAACGTGAATGCAGCCGTCTCTAAAGCATAACCCCAAAACGATAGCGGTAAATCAGTAAGAGACATCATAGATCGCACCATATCTAATAAAGTGCGGTTACGACGTTCGGACACACCATTACGCTGTGGTGTTCCGGGTGGCGTGAGTTGCAAAACTATTCCGCATTGTTTCAAATGAAGACCAAACTCGTAACTCAAATATTCTCCTCCACGATCGGATCGCAGAAACTTTATTTTCTTGTTACGATGATTTTCCACTTCACTCTGAAATTCTTTGAACTTTTCAAATGTTTCAGACTTATGTTTCATCAAGTAGATATACCCATATCTGCTCAAATCATCTGTGAAGGTCAGAAAATAATGATACCCGCCGCGAGCCTCAATATTCATTGGACCACATACATCAGTATGTATGATTTCCAACAAATCTGTTGCTCGCTCCATTGTTCCGGAGAACGGAGTTTTAGTCATCTTGCCCATGAGGCATGGTTTGCAAGTACCAAGTGATTCATAATCAAGTGATTCCAAAAGTCCATCAGAATGGAATTTCTTCATGCGCTTTACACCAATATGACCTAAACGGCAGTGCCACAAATAAGTTGCACTATCATTATCAACTCTGCATCTTTTGGCTTCAATATTATGAATATGTGTGTCACTACTATCGAGATTCAACAAAAATAGACCACTCTTCAAGGGTGCATGACCATAAAAGATATTACTCATATAAATAGAACAACCATTATTCTCAGATTTAAATGAATAACCGTCTCGCATCAAACAAGATCCAGATATAATGTTCATGCTTAACGCTGGCACCAAATAACAATTATTCAGGTCTAAAACTAATCCCGAAGGTAGATGTAGAGGTAGCGTGCCGACGGCGATCACATCGACTTTGGAACCATTTCCCACGCGCATCGTCACCTCGTCCTTAGCCAATCTTCGCTTAATCTGTAGTCACTGTTTCGAGTTGCAAATATTAGCAACACCAGTATCAAATACCCAGGCACTACTACGAGCATTAGTAAGGTACACATCAATAACATGTATATCACATACACCTTTGTTCACCTTGCCATCCTTCTTATCCGCCAAATACTTGGGGCAATTCCGCTTCCAGTGACCAGTCTCTTTGCAGTAGAAGCACTCAGTCTCAGGCTTAGGTCCAGACTTGGGCTTCTTCACTTGAGCAGCAACTTGCTTGCCGTTCTTCTTGAAGTTCCCCTTCTTCCCTTTACCCTTTTTCTTGAAACTGGTGGTCTTGTTGACCATCAACACTTGATGCTCCTTCTTGATTTCTACCTCCGCAGCCTTTAGCATTGCGAAGAGCTCGGGAATTGTCTTATCCATCCCTTGCATATTATAGTTCATCACGAAGCTTTTGTAGCTTGGTGGCAGTGATTGAAGAACTCTGTCAATGACACTATCAACCGAAAGATTAACTCCCAGCTGAGTCAAGTGATTATGATACCCAGACATTTTGAGTATATGTTCACTGACAGAACTATTTTCCTCCATTTTGCAGCTGTAGAACTTATTGGAGACTTCATATCTCTCAATCCGGGCATTTGCTTGAAATATTAATTTCAACTCCTGGAACATCTCATATGCTCCATGACGTTCAAAACGTCGTTGAAGTCCCGGTTCTAAGCCATAAAGCATGGCACACTGAACTATCGAGTAGTCATCAACTTTGCTCTGCCAGGCGTTCACAACGTCCGGCGTTGCTCCTGCAGCGGGTCTTGCACCTAGCGGTGCTTCCAGGACGTAATTCTTCTGTGCAGCAATGAGGATAATCCTCAAGTTACGGACCCAGTCCATGTAGTTGCTACCATCATCTTTCAACTTAGCTTTCTCTAGGAACGCATTAAAATTCAAAGGAACAGTAGCACGGGCCATTGATCTACAACAACATAGACATGCAAAATACTATCAGGTACTAAGTTCATGATAAATTAAAGTTCAATTAATCATATTACTTAAGAACGCCCACTTAGATAGACATCCCTCTAATCATCTAAGTGATCACGTGATCCAAATCAACTAAACCATGTCCGATCATCACGTGAGATGGAGTAGTTTTCAATGGTGAACATCACTATGTTGATCATATCTACTATATGATTCACGCTCGACCTTTCGGTCTCAGTGTTCCGAGGCCATATCTGCATATGCTAGGCTCGTCAAGTTTAACCCGAGTATTCTGCGTGTGCAAAATTGGCTTGCACCCGTTGTATGTGAACGTAGAGCTTATCACACCCGATCATCACGTAGTGTCTCGGCACGACGAACTTTCGCAACGGTGCATACTCAGGGAGAACACTTGTACCTTGAAATTTAGTGAGAGATCATCTTATAATGCTACCGTCGAACTAAGCAAAATAAGATGCATAAAGGACAAACATCACATGCAATCAATATAAATGATATGATATGGCCATCATCATCTTGTGCCTTTGATCTCCATCTCCAAAGCATCGTCATGATCACCATCGTCACCGGAGCGACACTTTGATCTCCATCGTAGCATCGTTGTCGTCTCGCCAACTATTGCTTCTACGACTATCGCTACCGCTTAGTGATAAAGTAAAAACAATTACATGGCGATTGCATTGCATACAATAAAGCGACAACCATATGGCTCCTGCTAGTTGCCGATAACTCTGTTACAAAACATGACCATCTCATACAATAAAATATAGCATCATGTCTTGACCATATCACATCACAACATGCCCTGCAAAAACAAGTTAGACGTCCTCTACTTTGTTGTTGCAAGTTTTACGTGGCTGCTACGGGCTGAGCAAGAACTGTTCTTACCTACGCATCAAAACCACAACGATTTTTCGTCAAGTGTGATGTTTTAACCTTCAACAAGGACCGGTCGTAGTCACACTTGATTCAACTAAAGTTGGAGAAACTGACACCCACTAGCCACCTGTGTGCGAAGCACGTCGGTAGAACCAGTCTCGCGTAAGCGTACGCGTAATGTCGGTCTGAGCCGCTTCATCCAACAATACCGCCGAATCAAAGTATGACATGCTGGTAAGCAGTATGACTATTATTGCCCACAACTCTTTGTGTTCTACTCGTGCATATAACATCTACGCATAGACCTGGCTCGGATGCCACTGTTGGGGAACGCAGTATTTCAAAAATTTCCTACGCACACGAAGGATCATGGTGATGTATAGCAACGAGCGGAAAGAGTGTGTCCACGTACCCTCGTAGACCGAAAGCGGAAGCGTTTATCAACGCGGTTGATGTAGTCGTCTAACTTCCCGGTCGGTCACCCATCCTCTCACTACTCCAGCCCCAGCACGCTTAACTTTCAGGTTCTATTCCCCCTAGTTTCCAAGTCTGCACTTGTTGTTTTCCTGACAATAGTAAGCTATCAATCCTGTTAACCCTTCGGTCTTGATGTCACATGATTTAATTTTTTGAATTCCGAACAATTATTAAAATAAACAACAATGATTAACAAACAACAATGATTAATTTAAAAACTAAAAAATACTTCAAAAAATGAAAAAATTTCAAAAAAATCAAAAAAAAAAAAATCCAAAATAATACAAAAAGTTCAAAATAAAATAAGTAATAATAATATTGAATTTCAATGAAAATAAAATAAGTATTATTATTATTATTATTATTATTATTATGCCGTTTATTCATTTAATATGGCATAATTAATATCTTTAAATCTGTAAATCGAAATTCGACAAATAATAACATAATATTTTTTAGACATTAACTATTTTCAATCTTCATCTCTATTTAGGCACTAACACATGGAGAAAAATGTATAACCAATCGATGGTTCAAGAAGCACCGGGATTTTCTCATATCTCATGACATTTGTTTGAAGACAATAACATTGGAAGGATATGCATCCAACAGTGCAAACACCAGCTTTGTCACATTCTTCATGTTGAATGCGAGGGCGCTATTGTCCGTGAGGATTAAGTTTTTCAACAAGAAATTTCTCACGGAACTGTATGTGGAACAACATAAAAAGAAGTTTCAGGTGGACCTAAGGGCTTCTGATCGTGCTCGGCTTATATTTACAACAACTTATCGTCATCATGGACCAGTAGATCTTTTGTACCGGGATCTTGATTTTATGGATCGGACCGATCCATTTGATTGTGACTGCCAAAAACTTTGGTTGAGTTAGATGTTATTGCCCTGTTCAATCCAGGTTATGTGTAAACCTGATGAACAATTAATCCTCGTGCTTTTGTACCTTTTGTAAGCTGGAGTTAGACATTGTTGCCCTTTTCAACTAGGGTTTGACCCACATTTTCTTTCATACTGGGCGTCTGTGTTCGTATAGGTACTACCTCTGTCGTGGTTTATTCTTTATTGGCCCCCTTCGTATTTTATAGTACCAAACTTTGACCTTAGATTTAACTAAGAATATATTAATGCATGTCATCGAAAATAATATTGTTGGACGGCTATTCCCGGCTATGTTCATCTGCTATATGCAATAATTATGCATGTGCTTGCTCGCCGTTTAGGCGGCCGCGGCGCGCTCTACTGGCATGCCTCCGCGCGCTCTGCTTGCCATTTAGGCGCCCTCGGGTCGCGTCCCTCTGCGCGCTCTGCTCACCGTTTAGGCGCCAAGTCTTGCTCGGGTCGCGTCGTCCCTCCGCGCGCGCTCTGCTAGTGGTTGGGGCTGGGGCACGATCACATTGGGGAACCTTTAGTTATTTGATCTTAGATTATTTTAATTAATTATACCTCCAGACCCTGAATCGGCTCTGGAGGTATAATTAATTAACCTAAACTATGATCTCCGGCGCCCGTTCCCGTCGCGCAACTCCATCCTGTCGTCGGCCGTTGGGGGTATGCCGGTATGTGTGGGTAACTAGCTAGCAAGTGGATCGGTAGCGAGTCGCCGGCGGCGGCCATTGCTGTGGTTATTTATAGCTAGCAGCTGGCTAGGGGATTGGGGATTTTACAATTCACCCCTGTGGAGCGCGGGAAGCCTTCGCTGGAGCGCGGGAAGCCTTCACTGGAGCGCGGGAAGACTTGAGAACACAACCCGACAACCATATGCGGTGTCACGTGTTACCGGACACGTGTTAACATAAGGAAACATATGCGTAACTTACTAATCATCGCACACGAGTACTCGCACACGCATCGTGTGCGATACTCCTAGCCATCGCAAGCAACTAGTATGCATTTTTCAAAGTTTTATTACACATAGAATCTCACACGAATTAACTCTAGTAACCGTCTGTGTTATATTTTCTCATCGCAAACAGTTCATCCGAGTGAGCTGTTTTCTGCGTATCACACACATCTTGTTTACACGAATCATTTGTGTTTTTTGGCTCATCGCAAACAGTTCATCTATGTGAACTGTCTGCCGCACATCACACACATCTTGTTAAGTTGACCGTTTCTGTTGTGTTCCCTAATCGAAAACAGTTCGTCCGAGTGAACCTTATGCCATATATCACACACACCTTGATCTGGCTAACCATTTCTGTTGCATTCCCTAATAGCAAACAGTTCATCTGAGCGAACTGTATGCCGTATATCGCACACACCTTGATATGGCTGCCCGTTTTTATTGTTCTGTCTCAGTTCGTATGGATCAACCGTATGTCCTGCATTGCACCACAACTAAAATCTGAACCGTGTTTAATATATCCTTCATCGCAAACGTTTTGCATCATTTTTGACGGTTTTTTTACATCACCATTTTCGATTAATGCATCGCACACAGTTTCGTCAAAGGGTCTCTGATCGTAGTGTCGCGTTAGCAGCATCCTGCAGTAGTGAGTGTTCCATTACTTTCTTTAGTGGAAATTGGAACCTTATATTACCTTGTTTCATATCAATAATAGCACCTATGGTACGTAGGAAAGGCCTACCAAGTATTATAGGACAAGACGGATTGCAATCAATATCAAGCACAGTGAAATCAACGGGCACATAATTTCTATTTGCAAGAATAAGCACATCATTTATTCTACCCAAAGGTTTCTTAATAATGGAATCAGCTAAGTGCAAATTAAGGGAACATTCATCCAAATCTTGAAGGCCTAGCACATCACATAAAGATTTTGGTATAGTGAAAACGCTAGCACCCAAATCACATAAAGCATTGCACTCATAATTTTTATTTTTTATTTTAGTAGTAGGTTCCCATTCATCATATAATTTTCTAGGTATTGAAACCTCCAATTCTAGCTTTTCTTCTAAATCTTTCATCATAGCTTCTACAATATGTTTTGTAAAAGCTTTATTTTGTTCATAAGCATTGGGTGAATTTATCATGGATTGAAACAAAGAAATACATTCAATTAAAGAACAACTATAACAATTAAAATCCTTGAAATCCAAAGCAGAGGGTGTTGGGTAACATAGTATTTCAAAATTTTTCCTACGATCACGCAAGATCTATCTAGGAGATGCATAGCAACGAGAGGGGAGAGTGTGTCCACGTACCCTCGTAGACCGAAAGCGGAAGCGTTTAGTAACGCGGTTGATGTAGTCGAACGTCTTCACGATCCGACCGATCCAAGCACCGAACGTACGGCACCTCCGTGTTCAGCACACGTTCAGCTCGATGACGTCCCACGAACTCTTGATCCAGTTGAGGTCAAGGGAGAGTTCCAGCAGCACGACGGCGTGGCGACGGTGATGATGAAGTTACCGGCGCAGGGCTTCCCCTAAGCATTACGACGATATGACCGAGGTGTGTAACTGTGGAGAGGGGCACCGCACACGGCTAAGAGATTGTCTGTTGTGCCTTTGGGTGCCCCCCTCCCCACGTATATAAAGGAGGGGGGAAGAGGAGGCCGGCCCAAGGGGGGCGCGCCAAAGGGGGGAGTCCTACTTGGACTCCCGGTCCAAGTAGGATTCGGTCCCCCCCTTTCCTATTCCAACTAGGAGAAGGAGAAGGGGAAGGGAGAGAGAGGGAGAAGGAAAGAGGGGGCCGACCCCCTCCCCTAGTCCAATTCGGTTTGGGCAGGGGGGGCGCCCCTCTCACGTGGCCTCTCTCCTCTCCTCCAATAAGGCCCAATAGGCCCATTACTTCTCCCGGGGGGTTCCGGTAACCTCCCGGTACTCCAAAAAATGCCCGAATCACTCGGAACCATTCCGATGTCCAAATGCAACCTTCCAATATATGAATCTTTACCTCTCGACCATTTCGAGACTCCTCATCATGTCAGTGATCTCATCCGGGACTCTGAACAAACTTCGGTCATCAAATCACATAACTCATAATACAAATTGTCATCGAACATTAAGCGTGCGGACCCTACGGGTTCGAGATCTATGTAGACATGACCGAGACACATCTCCGGTCAATAACCAATAGCGATACCTGGATGCTCATATTGGCTCCTACATATTCTACGAAGATCTTTATCGGTCAAACCGCATAACAACATACGTTATTCCCTTTGTCATCGGTATGTTACTTACCCGAGATTCGATCGTCGGTATCATCATACCTAGTTCAATCTCGTTACCGGCAAGTCTCTTTACTCGTTCGGTAGTGCATCATCCCGTAAATAACTCATTTGCCACATTGCTTGCAAGGCTTCATATGATGTGCATTACCGAGAGGGCCCAGAGATACCTCTCCGATACTCAGAGTGACAAATCCTAATCTCGATCTTTGCCAACCCAACAAACACCTTCGGAGACACCTGTAGAGCATCTTTATAATCACCTAGTTACGTTGTGACATTTGATAGCACACAAGGTGTTCCTCCGGTATTCGGGAGTTGCATAATCTCATAGTCAGAGGAATGTGTATAAGTCATGAAGAAAGCTTTAGCAATAAAACTTAACGATCATTATGCTAAGCTAACGGATGGGTCTTTGTCCATCACATCATTCTCTTAATGATGTGATTCCATTCATAAAATGACAACACATGTCTATGGTTAGGAAACTTAACCATCTTTGATTAACGAGCTAGTCAAGTAGAGGCATACTAGGGACACTTTGTTTTATCTATGTATTCACACATGTATCAAGTTTCCGGTTAATACAATTCTAGCATGAATAATAAACATTTATCATGATATAAGGAAATACAAATAACAACTTTATTATTGCCTCTAGGGCATATTTCCTTCAGTCTCCCACTTGCACTAGAGTCAATAATCTAGATTACATTGTAATGATTCTAACACCCATGGAGTCTTGGTGCTGATCATGTTTTTCTCATGGAAGAGGCTTAGTCAACGGGTCTGCAACATTCAGATCCGTATGTATTTTGCAAATCTCTATCTCTCCCTCCTTGACTTGATCACGGATGGAGTTGAAGCGTCTCTTGATGTGTTTGGTTCTTTTGTGAAATCTGGATTCCTTCGCTAAGGCAATTGCTCCAGTATTGTCACAAAAGATTTTCATTGGACCCGGTGTACTAGGTATTACACCTAGATCGGATATGAACTCCTTCATCCAGACTCCTTCATTTGCTGCTTCTGAAGCAGCTATGTACTCCGCTTCACACGTAGATTCCGCCATGATGCTTTGCTTGGAACTGCACGAACTGACAGCTCCACCATTCAACATAAATACGTATCCGGTTTGTGACTTAGAGTCATCCGGATCAGTGTCAAAGCTAGCGTCAACGTAACCATTTATGACGAGCTCTTTGTCACCTCCATAAACGAGCAACATATCCTTAGTCCTTTTCAGGTATTTCAGGATGTTCTTGACCACTGTCCAGTGATCCACTCCTGGATTACTTTGGTACCTCCCTGCTAAACTTATACCAAGGCACATATCAGGTCTGGTACATAACATTGCATACATGATAGAACCTATGGCTGAGGCATAGGGAATGACTTTCATTTTCTCTCTATCTTCTGCAGTGGTCGGGCATTAAGTCTTACTCAATTTCACACCTTGTAATATAGGCAAGAACCCTTTCTTTGACTAATCCATTTTGAACTTCTTCAAAACTTTATCAAGGTATGTGCTTTGTGAAAGTCCAATTAAGCGTCTTGATCTATCTCTATAGATCTTGATGCCCAATATATAAGCAGCTTCACCGAGGTCTTTCATTGAAAAATTCTTATTCAAGTATCCTTTTATGCTATCCAGAAATTCTATATCATTTCCAATCAATAATATGTCATCCACATATAATATTAGAAATGCTAAAGAGCTCCCACTCGCTTTCTTGTAAATACAGGCTTCTCCAAAAGTCTGTATAAAACCATATGCTTTGATCACCTCATCAAAGTGTATATTCCAACTCCGAGATGCTTGCGCCAGTCCATAAATGGATCGCTGGAGCTTGCACACTTTGTTAGCACCTTTAGGATCAACAAAACCTTCTGGTTGCATCATATACAACTCTTCTTTGAGATATCCATTAAGGAATGCAGTTTTGACATCCATTTGCCAGATTTCATAATCATAAAATGCGGCAATTGCTAACATGATTTGGACAGACTTTAAGCATCGCTACGGGTGAGAAGGTCTCATCGTAGTCAACTCCTTGAACTTGTCGAAAACCTTTTGCAACAAGTCGAGCTTTGTAGACAGTAACATTACCGTCAGCGTCAGTCTTCTTCTTGAAGATCCATTTATTCTCTATGGCTTGCCGATCATCGGGCAAGTCAACCAAAGTCCACACTTTGTTCTCATACATGGATCCCATCTCAGATTTCATGGCCTCAAGCCATTTCGCTGAATCTGGGCTCATCATCGCTTCCTCATAGTTCGTAGGTTTGTCATGGTCTAGTAACATGACTTCTAGATCAGGATTACTGTACCACTCTGGTGCGGAACATACTCTGGTTGACCTACGAGGTTCTGTAGTAACTTGATCTGAAGCTTCATGATCATTATCATTAGCTTCCTCACTAATTGGTGTAGGCATCACTGGAACTGATTTCTGTGATGAGCTACTTTCCAATTCAAGAGAAGGTACCACTACCTCATCAAGTTCTACTTTCCTCCCACTCACTTCTTTCGAGAGAAACTCCTCTAGAAAGGATCCATTCTTAGCAACAAATATCTTGCCTTCGGATCTGTGATAGAAGGTGTACCCAACAGTTTCTTTTGGGTATCCTATGAAGACGCTCTTCTCCGATTTGGGTTCGAGCTTATCAGGCTGAAGCTTTTTCACATAAGCATTGCAACCCCAAACTTTAAGAAACGACAGCTTAGGCTTCTGGCCAAACCACAATTCATATGGTGTCGTCTCAACGGATTTAGATGGTGCCCTATTTAACGTGAATGCAGCTGTCTCTAATGCATAACCCCAAAACGATAGTGGTAAATCGGTAAGAGCCATCATAGATCACACCATATCCCATAAAGTACGGTTACGACGTTCGGACACACCATTACGCTGTGGTGTTCCAGGTGGCGTGAGTTGCGAAACTATTCCGCATTGTTTTAAATGAAGACCAAACTCGTAACTCAAATATTCGCCTCCGCGATCAGATCGTAGAAACTTTATTTTCTTGTTACGATGATTTTCCACTTCACTCTGAAATTCTTTGAACTTTTCAAATGTTTCAGACTTATGTTTCATTAAGTAGATATACCCATATCTGCTCAAATCATCTGTGAAGGTCAGAAAATAACGATACCCGCCGCGAGCCTCAACACTCATCGGACCACATACATCGGTATGTATTATTTCCAATAAGTCTGTAGCTCGCTCCATTGTTCCAGAGAACGGAGTCTTAGTCATCTTGCCCATGAGGCATGGTTCGCAAGCTTCAAATGATTCATAATCAAGTGATTCCAAAAGTCCATTAGCATGGAGTTTCTTCATGCGCTTTACACCAATATGACCTAAACGGCAGTGCCACAAATATGTTGCACTATCATTATCAACTTTGCATCTTTTGGCATGAATATTATGAATATGTGTATCACCACGATCGAGATTCAACAAAAATAGACCACTCTTCAAGGGTGCATGACCATAAAAGATATTACTCATATAAATAGAACAACCATTATTCTCTGATTTAAATGAATAACCGTCTCGCATCAAACAAGATCCAGATATAATGTTCATGCTCAACGCTGGCATCAAATAACAATTATTCAGGTCTAAAACTAATCCCGAAGGTAGATGTAGAGGTAGCGTGCCGACGGCGATCACATCGACCTTGGAACCATTCTCGACGCGCATCGTCACCTCGTCCTTAGCCAATCTTCGTTTGATCCGTAGCCCCTATTTCGAGTTACAAATATGAGCAACCGAACCGGTATCAAATACCCAGGCACTACTACGAGCATTAAAAAGGTACACATCAATAACATGTATATCAAATATACCTTTGTTCACTTTGCCATCCTTCTTATCCTCCAAATACTTGGGGCAGTTCCACTTCCAGTAGCCAGTCCCTTTGCAGTAGAAGCACTCAGTTTCAGGCTTGGGTCCAGACTTGGGATTCTTCCCGGGAGCAGCAACTTGCTTGCCGTTCTTCTTGAAGTTCCCCTTCTTTCCCTTGCCCTTTTTCTTGAAACTAGTGGTCTTGTTAACCATCAACACTTGATGTTCTTTCTTGATTTCTACCTCCGCAGCTTTGAGCAAAGCGAAGAGCTCAGGAATTGTCTTATTCATCCCTTGCATATTATAGTTCATCACGAAGCCTTTGTAGCTTGGAGGCAGTGATTGAAGAACTTTGTCAATAACACAATCATCCGGAAGATTGACTCCCAGCTGAGTCAAGTGGTTATTGTACCCAGACATTCTGAGTATGTGTTCACTGACAGAACTGTTATCCTCGATCTTGTAGCTATAGAACTTGTTGGAGACTTCATATCTCTCAACTCGGGCAATTGCTTGAAATATTAACTTCAACTCCTGAAACATCTCATATGCTCCATGACGTTCAAAACGTCTTTGAAGTTCTGATTCTAAGCCGTAAAGCATGGCACACTGAACTATCGAGTAGTCATCAGATCGAGCTTGCCAGACGTTCATAACGTCAGCATCTGCTCCTGCAGCAGGACTTTCACCCAGCGGTGCATCAAGGACATAATTCTTCTGTGGAGCAATGAGGATAATCCTCAAGTTACGGACCTAGTCCGTGTAGTTGCTACCATCATCTTTCAACTTAGCTTTCTCTAGGAATGCATTAAAATTCAAGGGAACGGTAGCACGGGCCATTGATCTACAACATAGATATGCAAAAACTATCAGGACTAAGTTCATGATAAATTAAGTTCAATTAATCATATTACTTAAGAACTCCCACTTAGATAGACATCCCTCTAGTCATCTAAATGATCACGTGATCCATATCAACTAAACCATGTCCGATGATCATGTGAGATGGAGTAGTTTTCAATGGTGAACATCTCTATGTTGATCAAATCTACTATATGATTCACGTTCGACCTTTCGGTCTCTAGTGTTCCGAGGCCATATCTGCATATGCTAGGCTCGTCAAGTTTAACCCGAGTATTCCACACGTGCAAAACTGTCTTGCACCCGTTGTATGTGAACGTAGAGCTTATCACACCCGATCATCACGTGGTGTCTCGGCACGACGAACTGTCGCAACGGTGCGTACTCAGGGAGAACACTTATACCTTGAAATTTAGTGAGGGATCATCTTATAATGTACCGCCGTACTAAGCAAAATAAGATGCATAATAGATAAACATCACATGCAATCAAAATATGTGACATGATATGGCCATCATCATCTTGTGCTCATGATCTCCATCACCGAAGCACCGTCATGATCTCCATCGTCACCGGCTTGACACCTTGATCTCCATCGTAGAGTCGTTGTCATCTCGCCAACTATTGCTTCTACAACTATCGCTAACGCATAGTGATAATGTAAAGCAATTACATGGCGATTGCATTTCATACAATTAAGCGACAACCAAAAGGCTCATGCCAGTTGCCGATAACTTTCACAAAACATGATCATCTCATACAATAACGTGTATCACATCATGTCTTGACCATATCACATCACAGCATGCCCTGCACAAACAAGTTAGACGTCCTCTACTTTGTTGTTGCAAGTTTTACGTGGCTGCTACGGGCTTCTAGTAAGAACCGTTCTTACCTACGCATCAAAACCACAACAATTTTTCGTCAAGTGTGCTGTTTTAACCTTCAACAACGACCGGCCGTAGTCAAACTCGATTCAACTAAAGTTGGAGAAACAGACACCCGCCAGCCACCTGTGTGCAAAGCACGTCGGTAGAACCAGTCTCATGAACGCGGTCATGTAATGTCGGTCCGGGCCGCTTCATCCAACAATACCGCCGAATCAAAGTAGGACGTTGGTGGTAAGCAGTATGACTATTATCGCCCACAACTCTTTGTGTTCTACTCGTGCATATCATCTACGCATAGACCTGGCTCGGATGCCACTGTTGGGGAACGTAGTATTTCAAAAAAATTCCTACGATCACGCAAGATCTATCTAGGAGGTGCATAGCAATGAGAGGGGAGAGTGTGTCCACGTACCCTCGTAGACCGAAAGCGGAAGCGTTTAGTAACGCAGTTGATGTAGTCGAACGTCTTCACGATCCGATCGATCCAAGCACCGAATGTACGGCACCTCCGTGTTCAGCACATGTTCAGCTCGATGACGTCCCATGAACTCTTGATCCAGTTGAGGTCGAGGAAGAGTTCCGTCAGCACGACGGTGTGGCGACGGTGATGATGAAGTTACCGGCGCAGGGCATCGCCTAAGCACTACGACGATATGACCGACGTGTGTAACTGTGGAGGGGGGCACCGCACACGGCTAAGAGATTGTCTGTTGTGCCTTTGCGTGCCCACCTCCCCACGTATATAAAGGAGGGGGGAAGAGGAGGCCGGCCCAAGGGGCGGGGCGCCAAAGGGGGGAGTCCTACTTGGACTCCCGGTCCAAGTAGGATTCGGTCCCCCCCTTTCCTATTCCAACTAGGAGAAGGAGAAGGGGAAGGGAGAGAGAGGGAGAAGGAAAGAGGGGGGCCGGCCCCCTCCCCTAGTCCAATTCAGTTTGGGCAAGGGGGGCATGCCCCTCTCACGTGGCCTCTCTCCTCTCCTCCAATAAGGCCCAACAGGCCCATTACTTCTCCCGGGGGGTTCTTGTAACCTCCCGGTACTCCGAAAAAAATGCCCGAATCACTCGGAACCATTCCGATGTCCAAATGCAACCTTCCAATATATGAATCTTTACCTCTCGACCATTTCGAGACTCCTCTTCATGTCCGTGATCTCATCCGGGACTCCGAACAAACTTCGGTCATCAAATCACATAACTCATAATACAAATCGTCAATGAACGTTAAGCGTGCGGACCCTACGGGTTCGAGAACTATGTAGACATGACAGAGACACCTCTCCGGTCAATAACCAATAGCGGAACCTGGATGCTCATATTGGCTCCTACATATTCTACGAAGATCTTTATCGGTCAAACCGCATAACAACATACGTTATTCCCTTTGTCATCGGTATGTTACTTGCCCGAGATTCGATCGTCGGTATCATCATACCTAGTTCAATCTCGTTACCGGCAGGTCTCTTTACTCGTTCGGTAGTGCATCATCCCGTAACTAACTCATTTGCCACATTGCTTGCAAGGCTTCATATGATGTGCATTACCGAGAGGGCCCAGAGATACCTCTCCGATACTCGGAGTGACAAATCCTAATCTCGATCTATGCCAACCCAACAAACACCTTCGGAGACACCTGTAGAGCATCTTTATAATCACCCAGTTACGTTGTGACATTTGATAGCACACAAGGTGTTCCTCCGGTATTCGGGGGTTGCATAATCTCATAGTCAGAGGAATGTGTATAAGTCATGAAGAAAGCTTTAGCAATAAAACTTAACGATCATTATGCTAAGCTAACGGATGGGTCTTTGTCCATCACATCATTCTCCTAATGATGTGATCCCATTCATCAAATGACAACACATGTCTATGGTTAGGAAACTTAACCATGTTTTATTAACGAGCTAGTCAAGTAGAGGCATACTAGGGACACTTTGTTTTGTCTATGTATTCACACATGTATCAAGTTTCCGGTTAATACAATTCTAGCATGAATAATAAACATTTATCATGATATAAGGAAATATAAATAACAACTTTATTATTGCCTCTAGGGCATATTTCCTTCAGTGGGTACATCACTATTTAAAGCTTTGACCTCTCCTAACAAACTTTTATCTATTTTTTCATTAAGATTTCCCCCCCGCCCCGAACAATTGGGACTCCTTCTAGCTAAAGTTGACTCATCTTCAGTCCCTTTTGCATCATGTTTTATATTACTAAATAAAGATTCAATGGGTTAAACACCAATCATTTTAATATCTTCATCATGATTACGGTAAAAATCAGGCGGAAGAGCCTTTTCTAGGAATTGTTGCTTAGCTCTCAATCTAGCGGTTCTTTCTTTACTTTCATTAATGGAGACATAGATAGTTTTAATAGACTCATTAATATCAAGCTTGGGTGGCAAAATTTTAGATTTGAGATTTTCCACATCATGAGCTATTCTATCCATGTTCCTTGCCATATCATCAACTTTATTCATTTTTTCCTCTATCATAGTATTAAAAATCCTTTGAGAATTAATAAAATATTTTATATTAATTTCAAGATCAGAGGTCATCCTATTATTATTACTATAAGAATTACCATAGAGATTGCCATAATTTTTAGAGGAATTTCCAGGAAACAGCCTAGGATTAAAATTACCCCTATAAGCATTGCTGTTGAAATTGTTTCAAGAGACAAAGTTCACATCAATGGAATTATTATTTTGCTCAATCAAAGTAGATAGTGTCCCTTCATTAGGATCAACATGAGAACTCTTACTAGCAACCATTTTCATAAGCGCATCCATTTTATCACTCAAAGTATTAATATCTTCGACATAATTCACCTTTTCACTAGTTGGAATTCTTGAAGTGTGCCATTGTGAATAATTTTCCATAATATTATCAAGGAGTTTTGTAGCTTCTCCTAATGTGATTTCCATAAAGGCACTCCTGCGGCAGAGTCTAAAAGATTTCTAGAAACAAAGTTTAACCTCGCATAAATTTTTTGTATGATCATCCATAAGCTTAAACCATGAGTAGGGAAATTCCTTATCATTAATTTCATTCTCTCCCAAGATTGCGAAACATGTTGATGATCAAGTTGCTTAAAAGTCATAATTTGATTTCTAAGAGAAATAATTTTTACGGGAGGAAAATACTTGGCAATAAAAGCATCCTTACAATTATCCCAGGAATCAATACTATTTCAAGGCAAGGATGAAACCAAGTTTTAGCACGATCTCGTAGTGAGAACGAAAATAATTTCAATTTGACAATATCATTATCCACATCTTTTTTCTTTTCCATATCACATAATTCAACAAAAGTATTAATATGGGATGCACCATCTTCATTAGGACTACCAGAAAATTGTTCTTTCATAACAAGATTTAGCAAAGCAACATTAATATCACACGACTCCGCACTAGTGGCGGGAGGAGCAATAGGAGTACTAATAAAATCATAATTATTAGTATTGAAAAAGTCACACAACTTGGTATTTTCTTGAGGCATAGCGACAAAGCAAGCAAACAAACAAACAAGCAAACGAAAATATTTTTGTGATGTCTCCCTGGCAACGGCGCCAGAAATTCTTCCCGTTACTTGTGAGCTGCGTTGCGATTTCCTCGAAGAGGAGAGGATGATGCAGTAAAGTAGAGATAAGTATTTCTCACAGTTAAGAACCAAGGTTATCAATCCAGTAGGAGAACCATGCGAAACCTCGTTAGCAGCACCTACACACAAAAGAGCAAATACGTGCACACAACGCGATCAAGGGGGTTGTGAATCCCCTTGGCGGTTATTTGCAAGGATAAAATCTGATAGTGATAAATAGATAAATAAAAACACAAAATAAAATAATGGTAAATAAATTGCAGCAATGTGTTTTTGGATTTTATATATGATAAAAGTAGACCCGGGACCTGAACAAAAAGCATACGGTTGGTAAACAAATTACTATTGGTCAATTCATCGAAAAGCGCATAGTTATGACGATATTCAAGGCAGTGATCATGCATATAGGCATCACATCCGAGACAAGTAGACCGACTCCTGCCTGCATCTGCTACTATTACTCCACCCATCGACCGCTATCCAACATGCATCTAAGGTATTAAGTTAATGAAAACGGAGTAACGCCTTAAGCAAGATGACATGATGTAGACAAAGTAAACCCAAGCAATATGAATAAACCCCATCGACCGCTATCAAACATACAAATACGTGCAATGTCCCTTTCTATCACTGGGATTGAGCACCGCAAGATTGAACCCATCACAAAATACCTCTCCCATTGCAAGAAAAATCAATCTAGTTGGCCAAACCAAATGGATAGATAGGAGAGAAATACAAAGCTATAATAATCATGCATAAAAGAATTCAGAGAAGACTCAATTAATATTCATGAATAATTTGATCATAAACCCACAATTCATTGGATCCCAACAAACACACCGCAAAAGAAGATTACATCAAATAGATCTCCAAGAACATCGTGGAGAACATTCTATTGAAGATGAAGGATAGAGAAGAAGCCATCTACATATTAGCTATGGACTCGTAGGTCTGTGGTAAACTACTCACACATCATCGGAAGGGCAGGAAGGTTGATGTAGAAGCCCCCCGTGATCAATTCCCCCTCCGACAGAGTACCGAAAAACGCCTCCAGATGGGATCGCGGAAGAACAGAAACTTGCGGCGGTGAAAAAAGTATTTTGGGTGCTTCTCTGATGTATTGGGAATATTCAGGAATTTATAGAGGTTGAATTAGGTCAAGAGCTGCCATGAGGAACCCACAAGGCTGGAGGGTGCGCCCTCCGAGCTTGTCGTTCCCGCGTGGCTCGTGTGGTCTTCTCCTGAACCTTCTAGGCTCCCTTCTGGTCCAGAAAAAATTAATTCAAAGTTTTTTCTCCGTTTGAACTCTATTTGATATTGATTTCCTGAAAAGCAAAAAACAAGCAAAAATCAACAACTGGCACAGGGCACTAGGTTAGTAGGTTAGTCCCAAAAAATGATATATAAATGCATATAAAACATCCAAGATTGATACTATAATAATATGAAACAATAAAAAATTATAGATACGTTGGAGATGTATCAGAGCCACTCAATAAACAACCAGCAGTTAAACCCAAAACAACGAAGTACGCGATCCTTGATGAACCATGCATGGTACACTGTCTTATCAAACACAAATCCGACTCACAAGCTTCGAGCATGCTGGGTAGTACATTGATGAGTGATATTTTGACACTCAGTCACCCTTAGTTTAAACCGAGATATTTCATTTAAATTGAGATATTCACTCCGATATTGCCACTAATGACTAATGAATGGAAAGGATTCCATAAATCTTCTCTTTGATGTGTTTCCATAGGAAATGGGCTAAAAAGGGAAGAAATCACATGTGAACATGGAAAGGAATGAAAATGAAGGAAGAAGGAATCAACATGAGGCGTGCCAGAAGAAATAGCACAAAAGACGGCATTCCGTATGACCGTGAGCGCCTGTATGACCGGTCATATGGCGTGGATTTCGAGGCAGATCGTCCACCTGAACAACTTTTATAAAGGGGACCCCATCGAAATATCAACAGAGAGCGTCGAACGAAGCCAGAACAGAACCATCTTCATCCCCTCACACAAACCCTAGCCGCCGCCATTTTCCATCTCCATATCCACCATCACCACCATAGTCCAACTCCCTCTAGTTCACTTTCAGGGACGACAAGCATTGACGATCGTATAACATCAATGTATATGAGCTGTTCACCAAAATGGAAGATCAAAAATCCGTGTTACTATTATGATGTACCAGTGTAAACGAATCAGTCATCCATTGACGCTCATAATTTAACATGTCGTAACTTACCAGCAAAACATGCAAACAACCATGCACATTGATGTTTGTAGCTCTGGACTCCCTGTACATCCGTACACCATCAGCTATGTAATCCTCCACAAACTTAGACCAGTCCATCTCAGGGATACGGTCCAGGTTCTGAACAATGGATAGAAAAATCATGTTCATCACGTGGCCGCTTGCTAGGGCAAGGTACACAGACAATACGATAAGTAGGAAGTACTTCTTGAACTTAACCCTCTCCATTGTTTCGGGCAGCTTGTCAACAAAGTTCTTAACTAGCTTTCCACTTCCTCTTGACTCTTCTCTGAATTCCTTTTCTTCTTTGGTTGGGTCCCTAACCTTGTGCTTGCCAGGTCCATGAAGAGGCATTGGAACTTCTATCCTACCATCGGGTACTCCCAACATCCTTTTGACAAGCTTCCTGATTTTTATGTGCTTGCCTATGATTTGCAGTGTTTTATTCTTTCAATCAACCTGATCAATCGGCCAAATGGTAATGGCTCTTGGGAGGCGGCAATTTCGCATATCTAAAAAGTGAGCAAACCCAAGCTCAGCCACCCATCCTCTCTACGTTTCGTTTAGCGGTTTAACAATTTCATGAACTTTGTGAGGCGCACGAACCCAACAACCTGCAGAATAAATACTTCGTTCATTGCTATCAGTATTTATGTTCAGCAAGCTAACTAGAAGCAAAATGGAGAGCGATTATTTTTGATAGGCTATACATACCGGTCTATGCTCAGTGTTAGGTTGTCTACTGGCCTTCCTGTCCCTATCAGGCAATGATTTCCTCCTGTTCCGGCATTTCCTGTTCCTCTTTGGTTCCACTACTTCCTCATCTATGCTGTAATCTGATTCTTCAGAACCGGAGCTGGACTCCACGATATTGAGAAACTTCTTATTTTTTGTCTTCTTCGCCCGCTTAGCATGCTCACTGTCAGAACTTGGGTCATCTCTTCTGTCCTTCAACTTCCGCTTTCTTTCAGTATGCTCGGTCTCTGACATATAATCTCTTGTTCCTTTAGCCTTCCTATCCCCGTCAAACTGTTCATCCCTCAAACTTGAAGCATGTCTCCTTGATTTCATTTTCATCTTTCTGTCAATATCCTCACTATCTGAACTGGATTCAAATTCACTACTTTGTAGGGCCTTCTTTGACTGTGCTTTTGTTTATGTTTTCCTCCTATTTCTGACATGTCATGCTTGCTACTATGAGACTTGCTTCTTTTATCAGGCTTGTAATGAGCTTCCTCACTTTCAGACAGGTCCTCATCATATTTACTGTGTTTTCTTCTTCTTTTGAAGGCTTCCTTTCTACCTGCACTCTTGCTCTGCTTCCTCGTATCATGCATTGGTTCTTCAGACTCTGTTTTGTCTGATTCGCTGTCAGCTATATCCATTTTATGTCCTTTTGTAATTATATGCAATCTACGTGTGCAGAGCTCATTTCCAGATAGATTTTCTTCCATGTTTTCTAGGGTTATCAGTTAATCTACCAATCAAACCATGAGTGGAAAAACCGATATACATCCCCACAGTCCTTAAATGACAAAAAACACAAAATTTCCTCACAAAATGTGGAAATCACCAAATGATAAATGCCCCTCTGACAGAGATAATAGGAATTCTAAACTAGACAACCGGTAAACAACAACAGGATGCGCTCGAATCAAGATCTGTTATATGCTCACGATACTCCAGGGATTTCTTATATGTTGACAACTGTGAAATTGTAGCGACCACGGCCCATAAGAACTGCACTGATTGATGGGCCTCGTGGAGTATTTGGGATTCGAGTACCGCCATCTAACAAATTAAAAGCGTCAACATACGCTACTAGGGAAAAGCCTGGTAGTAGCGCGGGTGCCTACGCTACTACTAGGGCGCTATAGCTAACTGGATAGTAGTAGTAGCAGCACGGGTGCCACCCCCGCTACTACTAATTATCTATAGTGAGTGTCTTATAACCCGCACTACTACTATTAATTTGAGAAAAAAAATTCTTGACCCCATGCGTGCTGTCAATGGTGGTAATGGTTCCATCCAGTGACGGCAGGGGTCGCCGGAGGCGCGGACGGGCAGCGACAGACCAGATCCGGTGGCGGCTACTGGAGAGGGGCTGGATCCAGGGTAGAGCAAGGCGATGGTATGGGGCTCCTCTTCGCGGCCAAGGTAGGGAGCTCCTGGTCGTCAATGGTGATGACCTACATGGGCATGGACATGGGAGGGTGATTCAAACCAGAGGAAGAGAGAGAAAAAGGGAAACGAGGGAGAGAAAGGAAGGAGATAGAGGGAGCAGCAGGGCTGTTCACCGGTGGTGAGGTGCTCCGGCGTGGTGGCGTGGAGACGCGGGGGAAGATCGGCGAGCACCTGGACGTAGGTGGCATGAGGCGGCAGCCACTTTCGGCGCCATGGAGGAGGAGGCGCGCATGGGCAGGAGCCCCGTGGGAGAGCCTCTGGAGAGAGGGGGTGAGTGACGGGATAGTGGAGGTATTTGGGGGAGGAGATAGGGTTTTCATGGCTGTTAAAAAACCATGTACTTAGTAGCAGCGCCAGGTTTATACCCCGCGCTACCACTATGGCCTGTCCCGAAGGGCACGGTGGAGACCACTTAGTAGCAGTGTGGGTTTATACCCCGCACTACTACTATCAACTTAGTAGTAGCGCGGGGTTTATACCCCACGCTACTACTATAGCCTGTCCAGGGGGGCACAGTGGAGACCACATAGTAGCAGCATGGGCTTATACCCCGCGCTACTACTATCAACTTGGTAGTAGCGTGGGGTTTATACTCTACGCTACTACTAATTAGCAGCAACACGGCCCTATATCCCTCGCTACTACTAAGCATCTATCTATAACGTATTTCCTTGTAGTGATATACTAAAAGGCTTCGACTTTGTTACCTCTGGCCCTCAGATCCAAACTATGAATCTGCGACGCTGAAACTTGGAGGTTCGCTCCAGTTCCTCCCAGCGGTGCGGTTGCAGAACAGCGGTGGCGGCAACGCGGTATGACATGGCGGACCAGCGTAATCCAGCAGTTCCTCGAACAATACCGAGGGGCAGGGGTGAAAGATGGATATAATAAGTTAAGTACGGGTGTGGGCTCCACTGTATCTATTGTAGGCAAATACACACAACAAAAAATCATTCGGCCACTGTTGATACATTAACCGCGGTACAAGAATGATTTGTACCACTAGTAGAAAAACGACCTTACATTCACCTCATTAGTCCCGGTTTGACTACGGCCCGGGACTAATGTGACCATTAGTCCCGGTTCCAACGGCTAGGGCAGGGGCATCATTATTCCCGGTTCATGTTGAACCTCTAGTCCCGGTTTTTGACACAAACCGGGACTAAAGGGGTGGTGGGAGGCTGGTGTCAGGCTTGGGCTCCCACGAGCCCATTTAGTCCCGATTTGTGTCACAAACCGGGACTAGAGGTACACCTTTAGTCCCGGTTTGTATAACTAACCAGGACTAAAGAGATCACTATATCTAGTGCTTCGTCCAGCCCGAGCCGAAGCTCTCTGTTTTTCCCCTTTCCTCTCCTCTCTTTTCTTCCCCTCTTGCTCGAGCTCACCTCCATTTTTGCCAAAATTTGTCAAGATTTGAAGGCACCACCTTGTGTTCACAAAGGTTAGCAACTTTGTCCTTTCATCTCTAATTGCTAGATTAGCTTTTGCAATGCTCTATAAGTATAGTGATTTGTGGGTTTTAGTTTGGGAGTAATTATATGTGGGAGTATATTTGATTTATATGCAATTTGAGCTCAAATTAACTTCTTAGTTTGCATATGTAGGTGTGGTTTACTTAGTGCCTTCCCGTCCCCATCCTAACCACCATCGATCGCCCGCACTGTCCCGTCGCCGGCACCACCTTGGTGAGCCTCTTGTTCTTATCCTTTTTATAAAAAAAATCATGTTTGTGTGATTTAGATAGTTACTTGTATAATTTTCTTACCTGTATGGTTGTTTGTTATACATAGTGGCATGGTTTTGACATCCGTCCCTGTCGGCCCTCGTCCAGTTTATGATTCGGATGTGGTATACTCTCTTATATAACTATTTTGTTGCATTTCGTGTTTATGACAATTATGCCCATCAAGTTGACATAGATATTTTTATCTAGGAGGTATGTGAACCAGAAATTGCAATCGACCCTCTTGTCGAGAAGTTAAATTTAGTTGAAAAAGAAAACAAGTATTCGAAAGAAAAATTGAAAAGAATTGGAGAAGAGAAGAGAAGGTTTGTTGCCGATGTCGTCGATGATCACAAGATCAAGATGGATGCAATGCGCTTGAAGATTAGAAAGATTAGAAAATATGTCATTAATAAAGAGGCTTGGTATCACTATGCTGTTGGATCAATTGCTACCTTAGTTGCGATCTTGATCACATTTGTTGTTGCATTTAAATGCTTTAGCTAGAGAGTTTGTATGTTGGTTGATGAGAATAAGTGTGTATGAACTTTTATTAATTTGGTCTTTTCGGTGTTGTGTAATGAAGATAAGATGGCAATGGATGTACGATGACCGATGCTCTCCCCAGTTCATTAATGGCGTGCATACTTTTCTGGCTGCGGCTGAGGCAAACAAGCGGGCGGATGGTTTTATGTGTTGTCCATGTGCTGTCTGTAAGAATGATCACAATTACTCTAACTCAAGAACCATTCACATCCACATGTTTACGTCTGGTTTCCTGTCCAGCTATAACTGTTGGACCAAGCACGGAGAAAGAGGGGTCCTAATGGAAGAGAATGAAGAAGAAGAGGATGATGACAGCTATCCTGACCATGGTTCCCTAAATACGATGGTACAATAATGGGGAAGAAGCTGAAGAAGAGGCATCAGATGAGCCCGCTGATGATCTTGGTCCACTACTAGGGAAAACCTTATACATAGAACCTTAGCAGCAGCGCTGGATAAAATGAGGCGCTACTGCTACTTAGCAGTAGCGCGTGTCCACAGAAGGCGCTATTGCTATATACATAGCAGTAGCGCGGCAGGGGCAAAGGGCGCTACTACTAAAATTGCCCCACCGTTGCCGCCAGGCTAAGTGTAGTAGTAGCGCTTTCCCTTGAAACGCGCTACTGCTAGGTTGTTTAGCAGTAGCGCTTTCCCCTAACACACGCTACTGCTAAGTAGTTTATCTTCTCCATGCCGTCGGCCCCACACTCTCCCCAACTCCCACTCTCACTCTCCCACGCACCCCGTCGTCCGCCGCCGCCGACGTTCGGCCCTTCCCCGCAGCCGCATTGCCGTCGCCATCCTCCCTCTTCCTTCCTCGGTATGCGGCGACCCTCCTCCCTCCTCTTCCCACCGTCCTCCTCCCTCCTCCTCCTCTCCTCCTCCGGCCGCGCCCTCCTCCCTCCTCCTTCGGCCGCGCCCTCCTCCCTCCTCCGGCCGTGACTCTCCTCCTTCCTCCTCCGGCCAAGCCCTCCTCCCACCGCCCTCCTCCCCCTCCTCCCTCTCCTCTCTCCTCCTCCCTCCTCCCACCCCCTCCTCCCTCCTGCCTCCCTCCATCTCTCCTCCTGTCGGTTCTGTATAATGTAGTTCTTTTTACTTTTTTTAGTAAGTGTTTAATAGAAATAGTTTATTTAGTAAGTGGTTAATAGAACTAGTTTATTTATAGTAAGTGCTTAATAGAACTAGTTTATTTAGTAAGTGCTTAATAGAACTAGTTTAGAGAGAGAGAGACCTATATTGGCAAATTTAGTTATGTTAGGATTATATATAAGATATTTTGAAATGTTTTTTTTTTCATATTTTTAATCATTGAAATGCAATGACCATCAAGTTTGAATGCTCATATGATGTAGATATAAACATGTATATATAGTGTTGCTCTAACAGGATATGTGCTTGCCCAAGTGGCCATGTTTGCAGGGAACACCTCCGAGTGGCCTATGTTTTGCCGGAGTGTTGATTAATTTCCGTTACAGCAAATTTCAGGCGCTCGATATGTCCTTTTTTAGCGAAGGTCATGCCGGATTTTTCTGTGAATTTTGGCATGACTTGTGCTAGAATATGTAGAAAATATCGAGTGGCCCGGATTTTCTAGAAAGATAATAAAACAACATTTCGGGTTGACTTTAAGTCTGTCGGGACTCCACCATATATGAGAGGACGAAGAATCCCGACTGTTGTCGTGGGGGTAGCTTCTTCTTCATTCCAAGGTGCTTGACATTTTGGTGTAATGCACTTTGGAATGACAGGAGGAGCTACCATCACCGACGGTCGCAAATAATGATCTAATTTAGTTTTTGTAGTACATATATTTAATTTTAGAAGTTTAATCTTTGAATTATGAACATAGGAAATGTCGTCCGACGACGATAGGCTCCCGGAGTGCGACTGGTGCGGCGACGACCAGGGTCTGTGCGACAGGCCTCACCTGGTAGAAGGTCGGCGCTTCAGTATTAAGCTCCATGAGACCTTCGATGTTGAAATAGTACGCAACGACGACAAGTGTTTTTTCATAATTAAGCACGACTTCTACTTCTTCAACGTGTAATTTCCGTCTTTTACAATTCGACTAGCTTATCCCATGCCATGCAAGACGCTATGTCTTGGAGAAGCTGGATTTTGAAGATCATGAAAATATGGAGACCAAGATAGTTCACCTAAGGACCCATCATGGTTATGATTTTGCTGTAAATCTATACAATTCTGAGAGCGTATCCCATTTTGGTTGCCCAAATTGGGAAGCACTTTGCACGACGTATGATTTTCATGAGGGTATGCTTGTCACATTGGATCCTTATCAGGAGAAAGATCATCTTATCTCATTTATTATTGATGTTGAGAATTACAATATCAATTATCAAACTCCTACACATTATGGTCAATATGTGCCACTAGTGCACGTGTTGAACTACGGTAACATCTATGGAGATGGCATGGTAAGATTTTTTACTATTACGACATCCGTGCATCTTTTGCATAAATTCTTCTAAAGCTAAACTACATTACTAACTACGATGTTATTACTATGTTTTTCAACAAAAAATCCCGAAGGATTGTGTGCCTCATCTGATTTTTCCGAAAGGTCGCCTTGATGTTATTACCTTACGGCCAAGTCATCCTAGGCTTCACTGCTGTTCATACCGGATTTCTAAAACCGATGAAGAAATGACAATCAAATCATGGAAAAAATATATGGACAATCGTAGGGAGCTACTTGGAACCAACATTGTGCGAAGCGCAAGTATTGGAGACAGGATAGTCTCCATTCTTCATAATGGAGAGTCAGGGCATATCTTGTTTTATGCCATTTTACCTTAGAGAGGGTAGTAGGTCCTATGAGAGAGGAGTAGGTCCTAGGTACAATGTGTTATTATGTGCTACAATGTGTTAGAGTTGATGATGATGATGAGGACGAGTTGTGATTATGACTAGTGACCAAGTTGTTATATGATGTCTCATGGACGAAAATGATGATCATGAGGAGTTGTTATATGACAATGATGTATTATGATGATAAGTTGTTAATGATATGATGATGATGATTATGATGAGTTATTATATCATTGGGTGAAAGAACCACAGATTAGTTTCAAGTGGATGGATCCTAAGTGATCAAGTCATGGATTATCACGATAATCCATGACTTGGTCACTTAGGATCCATCCACTTGAAACTAATCCACGGTTCTTTCACCCAGTGATTTAATAACTCATTATGATGTAAAAACAATCTCTAAATTGCTATTGTATGAAAACTTGTATAATGGTGTATGAATATGACATAAAATAAAAAAGAAATAGAATACGAAATAATAGTAGTAGCGCGGGCAGAGAGGCGCGCTACTAGTAATTACCAGTAGCGCTTTCTGCAAGAAGCGCTACTACTAAGTAGCTATTGCAGTAGCGCGGGTAAACCAACGCTACTGCTAACCTTTAGCTGTAGCGTCGTAGCAGTAGTGTGGTACCCCGCGCTACTGCTAGGCCAAAATCCAGCGCTACTGCTAGGCTTTTCCCTAGTAGTGGTCGGGCCATTGCCGATGCAAAGATAAACTGCGCAATTGAAAAGGAGAAGAAGAAGTTGCAGCGCATGCTAGAGGATCACAAGAAATTGTTGTACCCAAATTGCGAAGATGACAAGAAAAAGCTGGGTACCACACTGGAATTGCTGCAATGGAAGGCAGAGAATGGTGTATCTGACAAGGGATTTGAAAAGTTGTTGATAATGTTAAAAAAGATGCTTCCAAAGGACAATGAATTGCCCGACAGTACGTACGAAGCAAAGAAGGTTGTCTGCCCTCTAGGATTAGAGGTGCAGAAGATACATGCATGCCCTAATGACTACATCCTCTACCACGGTGAGTACGAGCATTTGAATGCATGCCTGGTATGCGGTGCATTGCGCTATAAGATTAGCCGCGATGACCCTGGTGATGTTGAGGGTGAGTGCCCCTGGAAGAAGATTCCTGCCAAGGTGATGTGGTATGCTCCTATAATACCAAGGTTGAAACGTTTGTTCTAAAACAAAGAGCATGCCAAGTTGATGCGATGGCACAAACAAGACCGTAAGAAAGACGGGAAGTTGAGAGTACCCGCTGACGGGTCGCAGTGGAGAAAAATCGAGAGAAAGTGGGGGGACTTTGCAGATGGCGCAAGGAACGTATGGTTTGGTTTAAGTGCAGATGACATTAATCCTTTTGGGGAGCAGAGCAGCAATCACAGCACCTGGCCTGTGACTCTATGTATCTATAACCTTCCTCCTTGGTTGTGCATGAAGCGAAAGTTCATTATGATGCCAGTGCTCATCCAAGGGCCCAAGCAACCCGGCAACGACATTGATGTGTACCTAAGGCCATTAGTTGAAGAACTTTTACAGCTATGGGACAAAAAAGGTGTACGTGTGTGGGATGAGCACAAACAACAGGAATTTGACCTGCGAGCGTTGCTGTTTGTAACCATCAATGACTGGCCTGCTCTTAGTAACCTTTCAGGACAGACAAACAAGGGATACCACGCATGCACCCACTGTTTAGATGATACCGACAGTATATATTTGGATAGATGTAAGAAGAATGTGTACCTGGGACATCGTTGATTTCTTCTGATCAAGCATCTCTTAAGAAAGAAAGGCAAACATTTCAAAGGTGAGGCAGATCACCGAAAGAAGCCTCGCCACTGTACTAGTCATGATATACTTGATATGGTCAAGGATTTAAAAGAAATCATTGGAAAGGGTCGTGGCAGACAATCTGTTCCGAATGACGCTGATGGACGCGCACCCATGTGGAAGAAGAAATCCATATTTTTTGACCTACCCTATTGGAAAGACCTAGAGGTCCGCTCTGCAATCGACGTGATGCACGTGACGAAGAATCTTTGCATGAACCTGCTAGGCTTCTTGGGAATGTATGGGAAGACAAAAGATACACCGGAGGCACGGGAGGACCAGCAACGTATGCACAAAAAAGACGGCATGCATCCAAAGCAGTATCAGGGTCATGCCAGCTACGCTCTTACCAAAGAAGAGAAGGAAATCTTCTTTGAATGCCTGCTCAGTATGAAGGTCCCGTCTGGCTTCTCGTCGAATATAAAGGGAATAATAAATATGGCAGAGAAAAAGTTCCAGAACCTAAAGTCTCATGACTGCCACGTGATTATGACGCAATTGCTTCCGGTTGCATTGAGGGGGCTTCTACCAAAAAACATTCGATTAGCCATTGTGAAGCTATGTGCCTTCCTCAATGCAATCTCTCAGAAGGTAATCGATCCAGAAATCCTACCAAGGTTACAGAATGATTTGGTGCAATGTCTTGTCAGTTTCGAGTTGGTGTTCCCACCATCCTTCTTCAATATCATGACGCACGTCCTAGTTCACCTAGTCGACGAGATTGCCATTCTGGGTCCTGTATTTCTACACAATATGTTCCCCTTTGAGAGGTTCATGGGAGTCTTAAAGAAATATGTTCATAACCGTGCTAGGCCAGAAGGAAGCATCTCCAAGGGCCATGAAACAGAGGAGGTCATTGAGTTTTGTGTTGACTTTATTCCTGACCTTAAGCCGATTGGTGTTCCTGAATCGCGGCATGAGGGCAGACTGGGTGGAAAAGGCACGCTAGGAAAGGACCAAGTAATATGTATGGACGGGCATTCTTGGGTGCAAGCACACTACACAGTTCTACAAAATTCTGCCTTGGTGGCTTCGTATATCGAGGAACACAAGAATATTCTACGCTCCAAACACCCAGAGCACTCTGACGACTGGATTACACGTAAACAAATGGGGACTTTCAGCGGTTGGTTGCAGACACGTCTCATGCATGATGACAGTGTTGCAGATGAGCTGTACTTGCTGGCCAAGTTACCATCTTCGACTATATTGACTTTCAAAGGGTACGAGATAAATGGGAATACATTTTACACGATCGCCAAAGATAAAAAGAGCACCAACCAAAACAGTGGCGTCCGCTTTGATGCAGCAAACACCAATAGGCCAAAGGACACATATTATGTTTGCATAGAGGAGGAGATATGGGAACTTGACTATGGACGTCATTTGAAGGTCCCTTTGTTTCGGTGCAAATGGGTCAATCTGACAGGAGGCAGGGTAAAGGAAGACCCGTGGTACGGAATGAGAACAATGGATCTCAACAATCTTGGGTAAGCAGACGAACCATTTGTCCTAGCCAATGATGTGGCGCAGGTTTTCTATGTGAAGGACATGTCTACGAAGCCAAGAAAAAGAAAAGATAAGGAAGCGAATACATCATACGATGAGCCAAAGCGCCACATAGTTCTTTCACAGAAAATAAACATCGTGGGAGTGGAGGACAAGACAGACATGTCAGAAGATTATGAAAAGTTTCATGAAATTGCTCCCTTCACAGTCAACATTGACCCAAGCATCCTGTTAAGTGATGAAGATTGCCCATGGTTACGGCGCAAAGGGACACACGCGAAGAAAAAGTTTTATACCCCAAGATCCCACTCTGGGATGTGACCGGCTTCACCGTCATCACTTTCTTCTCTAGTGAGTTTCTTTGTAATAGTTAGGGTACTTATATATCTGGAAAGTCCCACTTCGGACAAACCGGGGGAAATCTTTGTAATAGTTAGGGTACTTATGTGTTTTGGCATTTGAAACACGAAGAAATATTATGTCCAAACAAAATATTTCATGCATTATGTAGGATGCCATCAATTTTCAACCCTTTCTGACTTCATTTGCTATTTTTCATGCATTTACTGTATTTTTTTTAGCTAAATGACCCTGAAATTGAGAAACACTACAAATGAACTCTGAAAAGGTTGACAGTCGGCATGGTATCATCATTTCACCCACATAGCATATGCTAAAAAGTTGAGAGGGTTACGGCAAAAACTGGATGCACTTCGTGTACAAAATAGATAATCTCTTTCGAAGTATCAGGGTTTCGGACGAAAACTCATCTGTTACAAAGGCATTTCATTTTTTATAACTTATTTTAACTCCAGACTTTTTGTGCGTTCAATATGCACCATTCAAAGCCACGTCATCAATTTTCAACCCTTTCTGACTTTATTTGCTATTTTTCTTGCATTTACTGTAATTTTTTGAGCTAAATGACCCTGAAATTGAAAAGCACTACAAATGAACACTGAAAAGATTGAAAGTTGGCATGGTATCTTCATTTCACCCACATAGCATGTGCTAAAATGTTGAGAAGGTTACGGCAAAAACTGTATGCACTTCGTGTACAAAATGGACAATCTCTTTCGAAGTATCAGGGTTTCGGACGAAAACTCATCTGTTACAAAGGCATTTCATTTTTTTTAACTTATTTCAACTCCAGACTTTTTGTGCGTTCGATATGCACCATTCAAAGCCACGTCATTAATTTTCAACCCTTTCTGACTTCATTTTCTATTTTCAAGCATTTACTGAATTTTTTTGAGCTAAATGACCCTGAAATTGCAAAGCACTACAAATGAACTCTGAAAAGTTTGAAAATTGGCATGGTATCATCATTTCACCCACATAGCATGTGCTAAAAAGTTGAGAGGGTTACAGCAAAAACTGAATGCACTTCGTACAATCTCTTCGAAGTATCACGGTTTCGGACGAAAACTCATCTCTTACAAAGGCATTTTTATTTTTTTAAACTTATTTCAACTCCAGACTTTTTGTGCGTTCAATATGCACCATTCAAAGTCACATCATCAATTTTCAACCCTTTCTGACTTCATTTGCTATTTTTCATGCATTTAATGAATTTTTTAGCTATAAAACTAAAAGAGCTAAACATAATCTTTTTTGATTAAAACACCCATTTAAAATAACCTAAGAATTACCAAATTGAATATAATGATAAAACACACTAATATTAAACAACAGAAAAAAGAATCACTCAAAAATCTATTTTTAAAGTAAAGTTATGCACACAAATTTCAAAGATTTCAAATTTAAACTATTTAAATTTGAAAACTACTCGCACTAACAGAAATTTTATAATTTTTGTGACCTAAAGCAAAAAGATTCACTCAAAAACTCTAAATATTTGACTATAAGTAGAAACAAAAGAAAATAAATAAAGCAAAAAACAAATAGAAAATGCCAAAAAAAATAAATTAAAAAAAATGCCCGCCTACTGGGCCGCCATGATCTGCATACGACTAGAAACCCAACTACTAGTTGGGCCAGGATGCAGGCCCGCAGGGCAAGTAGGCCTTACAGGGCAGTGACACGTTCGTTAGGCCCACACGGGCCTGCTTTAGAGAGGAGCTCGAAACGGATGCAGCGGCGGGGCTTATAAACTGGTCCGAGCCCCCTTCGCTTGGCGAGGTGGGACTAAACATCGGCGCACCTCGCCTGCCAACACAACCCCTTTAGTCCCGGTTGGTGGCACTTAGCTCGTATATAAGCTACACTTACAAATCCCCCCCTCCCCAACCCCCATCCTCTCCATTCTCTCGACGCGAAACCTCAGAGATGCCGCCAGGCTGCTGCGCCACCGCCTGCCCCGACGCCGCCCGCCCGTGCCTCCTCCCCGATGCCACCCGCGTCTCTCCTCTCCGACGCCGCCCGCGCCTCTCCTCTCCGACGCCGCCCACGCCTCTCTTCTCCGACGCCGCCCCGTTGACGCTGCCCGCGTCCTCCTCCCCAAGCCCTCCTCGCCGGCCTCGACCTCGCTGTCGCCAGCCTCGACCTCGCCCGCTGTGAGCTCGCCGCCCCCCTCCGGCGATTTTTTTTCACTAGATGCTTTAGATTATTATTAATTAGTATACAATGTATGTATATATGTATATATGTACGTATGTTTTGATGTTTTAGATGATTATTTTTTCAGTATATGTATGTATGTTTTAGTTTTTTTTCACTAGATTTTTTTATACAATGTATGTATATATGTATATGTAGATGAACGGTGGAATCTGCATAGATTTTCTGTTTTTTAGTTTTTTATACTTTTAATGTTGTATCATAGTATAGAAAAATGCATAGAAAAAAATTGACCATGTATTAAAAATATTTTAATTAATATATATGTTAATGTTGTATTTGCAAAAGTTTGTCATGTATTTGCAAAATCAAGTGAAAAAGAATTAGAAAAATCACAATCAAGCATTTAAAAAATGTTAAATCTGCATAGAATTTGTTCTCGACATCTACGATGCCTGGCCCGCATCCTCATCGTCGACTCGGTGGTGACAACCTGCTTGAGAGACGGCATGTCCGGGAATGGGCTCCGCCGGGCTGGCACTGGGAGGTGCTTCCTTCCGGGGCGCGCAACTTGGTGATGAACCGGGCTCCCGTCGTCGACCCGGAGCTTCTTTGGTGGCGGTCGCGTGGGCCACTTTCGGTGTGGAGGCAGCCTGCCCCCGCGGAGGTGGTACGTCGCTACATGGTTGCGTTGGACGTCAGGTTCTCCAATACCTTGCAGGTTCTTCAGGGATCTCACCCGAGCTATGATCCTGTGATGGTTCCTTCTCTTCGGGTGTCCACCGCCCGCGCGTCAGGAACCGCGAGTGAACTAGATTCTTCGATAATATTCGGTCTGTATTAGCCAGTGATGTTATATGATAATATTCAAGATGTATTAGTGATAATACTCGAGATGTATTCGAGATTATATTCGATAATATTTGAGATTATATTCGATGATGCATATTATCTGGATTATTCAAGATGTATTAGCGGGATATTATTTGAGATGCATATTATCTACTATGATTCAGTTTTTCCTTATTGATTGCATTCTAATTTGAATACTAAATTGTTTTATCTTTCTTCTGGATTAGGTAATATAAGCTATGGACGATACCGGCAGAGATGAAGAAGAGACCATGTTCGACATCATACGCTGCCCGAGCCCAGAGAATGAACCTGAAGATGACGGCTCGCAATATCTCTACAATTCCGGTGAGGGAGTATTTGATGAAAACGAACGAAGACACGAAGGCCACAACAATGATGACAAAGGAAATGTTCTTCAATTAACAAAGACCGGCGGGGTATATATATAAGGCCTCCGGTGATCATTACATGTATTAATTGATTATATATATATATATATATATATATATATATATATATATATATATATATATATATATATATATATATATATATATATATATATATATATATATATATATATATATAAACGAATCGATCTTTCTCCTTTTAGCCCTTTGGATCGAGGAAATCTTCTACAAGCAGGGCAGTACGAGGCCCGGCCAAAAGGTTGCAGGCTGGCACAAAGTACAACATCGATGCCATCAAACCAAATGGCGAACCGCTTGATCCTAAAAAGAATGCAGAAAAATTTACTCGTCAATGCGGAGTTATTGTCAGGGACCAAATCCCGATCTCCATTCAGGAATGGAATAAGCCAGCAAAGGGAGATCAAGGAGTTAATTTTGTCCCTGAAAGAGCAAAAGATCTGCTTTGGGAATCGCTCATGTCACATTTCACCCTACCAGAGCATTTGACAGATGCAAAACGGGAGAAAGTCAAGAAGAGTGCTCTTAAGAAGATGGCCGCGTGCTTCTGCAACGACAAGAAAAGAATATGGGCCAAGTGCGAAGTAGACGAAAAGAAGACTCCAGAATTCAAGGGAACACTGGAGAAGGCAAGAGATCACTGGGACTCTTTCGTGAAGTTCAAGGAATCGGAAGCAGCTCAGGAACGGTCCAGGATAAACATGATTAATGCTGCGAAAAAAAGTGGCATCATATTCTGGGCCAGGTGGCTACCATGTCGGCCGGCCTAAGTGGGATGAAGCTGAGGAACAGATGATTGCTGCAGGGGTCACTCCAGTTACATTGAGTTGGCCCGACAGGTGCAGGACTTGGTTTTATGCGCATGGGGGGGAGTAGGACCCAAAGACAGGGCTGGTTATAGAGCGGGCAAGTCTTAAAGAAGCCTCTGACGCTTTACTTGTTGCAATAGAAGATGCTTGAACGGGGGCGTTCAAGCCCGAGAGAGAGAACGACGAGCTTACGCGCGCCCTAAAGAATCTTGAACACCCGGGACGAACACGAGGCAAAGGCATTGTTCCGTGGTTTGATTGGTTTGCGGATTGGAACCCCACTTACAGAAGCCGTGCGAGAAAGAAGAAGCAGGAGGAGGAGCAGAGGAAGCTGGAGGAGGAGCAGAGGAAGCAGGAAGCAGACATCATCCAACAGGTAGAATCAAAGCACGCGGAGTTGGAACGCGCTTTCAGGTGGCAGCAGGAGCAGATCAACTCACTTAGCCAGGAAAAGGCGTCTCAGCGGCTACTGTAAGCAGATCCAGTATTGGATAGCAACGTCCCATCTATGCCGAAAAGCAGCATGGGTTCTACCCCGGCCGATGATGCACTGCTGGCTAGATACCCCGTGGATGATATCAAAGGTACGACACCTTGTGAGCTACACATGAAAGTGAAGAACATATCCATTAAGGCGGCGGACGGCTATGCTTTAACAAATCCCCCTGAAGCAACCTTCCATGGCAATCCGATTCCAGCTGGCTATGCTCGTGTCGGGGTGGATGAAGTGATGTTGGGATATGACGAGCTAGAGCTTGACATTCTTGGAGGTGACGAGGAGCGCACACTGGGAGACGCCATACGTCGTATCATTCTATGGAGAAAGGATTGCATCGTCTTTCCAAGGCCACCGACTCCTCCTCCAAGTCCGCCGCGTCAGCCGGCTCCTCCTCCAAGTCCGCCGCGTCAGCCAACTCCACCGCCCCACCCCGAGATGAAGCGCGGCGGTAGTCCGCCACCGCGTCAGCCTTCTCCATCCCAGCAGCCCGAGACGGAGCCCATCAGCGCGAGTCCGCCATATCGATCTCGGTCGCGTCAGCCTTCTCCAAAGCGGAAGAGATCACCAAGCAAGAAAGCCTCTCCTCCTGCCAAAAAGAAGTTGGCTTACGAGAAGACTGACGAGGAAACCGATGCCACAGTGGCTGCCGAAGTGAAGGCCCAATTTGCACCGAATCCGCCCCCGCCGCCAAAGGAGAAAATACCTGAGGAAGTCCTACAACACTTTGTGGATATGGCTCGACCGGCTATGAAGAGAATGGAGTCAGACCATGAGCGCTCTATTAAGAAGTCATATCGTGCACAAAAAGAGAAGGAGCCGAGCTCGAGCTCGAGCCAAGCAGGTAGTAAAAAAAGCGAGAAAACTGTTCCCTAGCTGGGAGAACAGGCAGTGCAATCGACCCCCCCCCCCCCCGCTCATTGTACAATCACATGTGAGTACCGCCGATCAGCCGGTAATAACCGAAGATCATAGAAGGATGGCTAGAGAGGCCGGTGTCACTGTTGAACAACTCCTAGGCATCGAGGAACTCCCAAAGATTCAAGATGATGAAGTAACATGGAAATATGTCCCCGGTCAACCTTTGGTCAGGCTTGAGGAGGTCCCGCTTCTATCAACTAAAATGCACAGATTGCATGAGTGGTACCTGAGAGAAATAAAGAACGGGCGAGAGACCCTCATGGTGAAAGTCAAGGCAGAGCATTACTTCCATGAAAAAGATTTGTGGGTTGAGTTGAAAGAATTGTTTCAGTTATTCAATCAAGACGCACCGGACAAATCTCTCGTCAGTTGCTATTGTCTATAAGTGATTTATTTCTGTAATTTAAGTCTCTAGCAATGCTCGTTCATTGCCTGTAATTATCCTCACTATATTCTTTTCTGTGGTATTATGCAAAATGAAGATTTACGAAATGAAAATAGATCGACGCTATGGCATTGGGTTCATTGACCCAAATACCGTTAATGAAGGTGTGTGGCTAATCAGCAAAAAAGACACAGAGAAAAACTTGCTAGATTTTTTGAAGCACCTAAATACCCAACCAGAAATAGTATTTACTTACAACTTCGGGTGAGTGTTACTGTCTTGTACAACAAATTCTATTTTTCTTACTAGATGTTAATAAGTGTAGTTGATGAGTTATGCACATGCCCGCCTAATTATACAAACGTGTGCGCATGCAGTTTCCACTGGATCCTGCTAATCATTGAAGTTGACGAGGGAAAAGTTCAAGTACTGGACTCATTTCTCAAAGAAGAAAAAGAATACTCAAACGTGAAGGAGATGGTCGACAGGTAATTTCAATCATTATCGCACTATGTCGGCCTCTTTAGTTCATTTCCTACTAATTAATAACTACTTTATTCATTTTCGTTGCCGGCGGGCAGGGTTTGGCAAAAGTTCATCAAACAGGTTCAAGGCCCATGGAAACCACAGCTGAAATGGGTGCGACCTAGGGTACGTAATTAAGTAGTACTAGCTACGTCCGGTCATCTCTTTAATTCTAGTTTTAATACCATTATCATGCTTGATTAATTATTATCTGATTGAATTTTATTCTCGTAAAGTGCATGACGCAGGCGTCGGGGAATAATTTATGTGCATTCTACATTTGTGAGAACATTCGCTTTATGACAGAAAGGAGCAAAAGTGGAAGAAATTTTTTCGTACGTAAACACAATTCACAATTCTTTTTATCATGATCTAATATATATACACACAACTAATATATTCATATTGATCTTCTTTTTTAATAAAGATGAAAGAGATGCGGGATAAGCTCCGACCAACGGACCGCATACGAGCACTTCAAGAGGAAATAGCGAGATTTTTGCTTGACCAGGTCATAGATCCCGAAGGAGAATACCATTACACCTAATGCCTGCATGTAATGATCTACAAATTGTTGGAGAAATTGTATATACCAAATTATATACGACTGCAGTAGCGTAAAATATGTTTGAAATGAAAATAAATTAAATAAAAAATACAAAATGAAAAGAAAAAATAAACCATAATTCAGAAATCCTAAAATCCTAAATGTAGGAGATATGCCCTAGAGGCAATAATAAATGTTATTATTTATCTCCATGCTCATAATTATGTTTATGTTCCATGCTATAACTGCTGTGGTTCCCGAGCCCGTATATCCATAAAGGCTCTGGGGAAAACCCATGTGCACGTGTGGAATAATAAACGGTAAAATGTATTCCTAGTCATGCCTCTAAGACTAGCTCAAGTGTTGCATGATGATTATGTTTTCCCAATCATGGGCATGTCTATGCCAGCAGCTTTGAGGGCACAATGTTAGAAGAGCATTTGTGTTGAATCGACCCGATTGATGTTATGCTATGAGATACATTCGTCACAAGTTAATGGTTAATAACACAGAGATGGTTAACGTTTGCATGATTCCTCAGACCATGAGAGTATCGAGTTTCTTCATGCTTGATTCATGAACTTTGGGGTTTGTTAAACGTCATCCGTAAATGGATGGCTATTACGACGGCTTACGGGTTCATGGAAAAGTGTGTTAAGTAACTTGATAGCTCAAGATTGGGATTTGCTCCTCCGACGATGGAGAGATATCTCTGGGCCCTCTCGGTGTTACGGTATCCATCATCGTCTGGCCAGACACAATGTGATTTGATCACAGGGATGCCAGAACACGGTAACGAGAAAAGAAAACAGTACCGGTAACGAGGTAACTAGCATAGTGGACAAGTTGTTGATCCACGGGAATGCCAACATGTCTCACCTCGGGTATTTGTAACATATCGCGAAGCAACAGGAATAGCACACGGCAACTGGAGGTTCACTCGAATATTCATTCGTGTGGGTATAGGGGTCAATATGGGTGTCCACGGCTCCGATGCTGATCATTGATCGGAAAGTGTTCCGGTCATGTCTATACTTCACCGAACCTATAGGGTCACACGCTTAAGGGTCATCTATCTACTGAATACTAGACAGGGAGTCTGAGAGAAAATCACCGAAAAAGTTTCGGACGAAACGGAAAAGTTCCGACGAGAGAGGTCATCGGATGAGTTCCGGTGATACTGAAAAGTTGTTTCAGAGGATACCATAAAGTCAAATTGGTTTCGGCACATGCCTGATAATTCTTGGAGGGTGCCAGAATCATTCTGGAAACTTCTGGGAATTTTTTGGGATGAAAACCGGAAATGTTCCAGAGCTGCCGAAACCGCTTCAGATGCTTTTCGCAGATGAAATCACTAAACTGCAATTGTTCCAGAACGCGTTGAAAATTATTTTAGTGGGTACGAGAAATGTTCTAAGCCCACATAAATATTTTCAGTTCGAACGGACGCTGAAAAATGTCGTCGTGAATAGTGAAAGTGCTTTTTGGGTTACTTTTTGGAAAGCCACCTTTTGGGGCTTTACTCAAAAGATATAGCGATGACATGGATGGATTGGGAGGCCCTCATGGGGGCCCCCAACGGGTGTGGCTGGCCACACTTGGGGCTCCACCTTGGAGACCCTCTTGTTCCTTGGTTTCACTCTTATGCCCTTGAGGAAGGACTTCATTCATGTGCATTTTGGGTTTTTGTGTTAAACTACCCTACCCCTTGGGATTTCCTACAAATAGAGGTGGAGGGGCAGCCCTCCACACTCACTCCTTTCTCACATACACATGCCATTGCAATGATCTGGCTTTTCTCTCTCCCTCCCCGCGAAATAGTTTAGTAGAGCCGAAAGGCTGTCTGGGTTCCGGTGGGAACTAGTTCTGGACGCCGAAGCCCTGCCGGATAGATGACACCGTATGTGTGCAACTCTGTAGAGAGGTCGTAGTTTCGATCTTAGTGCCCGAGGAGCTGTTCGAGAGTGCCTCTCGAAGGGCTGTCCGAGTGATCGTTCGAGTTTCGAAGGTCCTCCCGAAGGGCTGTCCGCGACACCGTCCGGGGGACTGTTCGACCGCCTCCCGGAGGGCTGTCCGAGTGGCGGATGAGGGTATACATCCTCGCGGTTGGGAGGTTGTAAATCCTAGCTGCGGGGATCTGCACCGCCGATCGTCATCGACTCTACTTCCGCAGCGCTACCAGTCGGTAACGAAAATGATCAAACCTTGTATGCAGTCTCCATAGTGGTCCTAGGCTGGTGCGTAGGTCAGAATTTTTTTGTTTTATGCTACGTTACCCTACAGTGGCATCATGAGCCGTGCTATGCGTAGATGCAGGTTGCGATCTAGAATAGGTGTTGCGCAATATAATTAGGTAGTAGATGAGTTCTATTACTGAAAATTATTTGTGCGGGTAGCAGATGAAATCTGTTACCTGACGTTCCTGTTGCTTCCCTTGAATTTGCATAATCCTAATCTTGACGGCATAGTGGAATCTCACAAAGTTCTGGCAATCCGCGATCCTTTCATGCTGCTCCTGAGTATGCTGATTGACAGATCAACGAAGTGCTAACAGTTCTTTGGGTTCCACCATAGTTAAAGAAAGATGGTTGTTTCACAGACGAAAGGGCAATGCAGATATGATTTGCACGGGGGTCATGCATATGACGAAGTTCAGTATGGGGCTCAAGATTTTATTATCTCGTGCTTCATACACCCCGCGAAGTTAATCTAGCGACTTGAATTATCATACTTGATGATGGACGTTGGTAGCTTCGGTTTGTTTCGAAACCTTAGAAGCCACGTAAAACAGTTTTTGCATGAACCGATTAGAGGCGTCTAACTTGGTTTTGCAGGAGGGTTTGCATGTGCATGTGATGTGGTATAGCAGTGCTCATATTAATTTGATTATGTATGAGATGACTATATAATGTAAATTGATTAACATGACCTGCGTGTCATGATTCGGCATGATGGCTGGAGCCATATGATTGCACTTTAATGACCTGCGTGTCAACCTTATGTAATGCACTTATTTTATTAGCTATAGAGATAGCAATATTATGTGGTGCATCGACAAGGTGGTGGCAATCTTCGCGAAGGTGAACACCGACGCGAATGCCGAAGACGAAGAAATGAAAGACTTCTCCGTCAGAAAGGGCTATACCATATCATGCTAATTACGAATTGCCTGAGATGTTTATCCCTTATGTTGCACCCTTCTTGATTGCGCAGTAGTCACTTTTTATTAGGGTGATCTCTCACAAAAATATCATGTAGTTAGTGTTCTCCCAAGTGTAGCACCGTCACGGCACCTAACTTTTCAGGGTGCGCCATGGTTGCATGGGTACGAACGATTAGGGATGTGTGAGGCGGGTGAGGTCAGACCTCGCAGCAAGATCACTTGGTTGTCTTGACGTTCATGGCAGGATCGTCCTGAGCTCGGAACACACACATCGAAAGATGAACATGAGTCACATAGAGATGTGATTGGCAAGTTGGCCTACCGATTAAAATTCCCGTCATGAGATGATGATTCTAAGGCGATGAATTGAAGTCTGGATCTTGTATCACTCACAATCAATTATGAGAGATATTGATTTGAGTGGGAGCGCACTGCTGAATTAACCTTCTTTTAATTCTTAGTGCAATTAATTTTGAACACTGTCTGAGTGTGATTTGCATAATAGTTGTAGAATAATGGCTCGCGTTTCCACCTTCCCTGTTAATTTTGAATAACTGTTAAATATCTGGTTAAAACTTTACGGTTGGTAACGTAATGTGAGGATTGTCCTCAAGAGTGCCGAGAAGGACTCGTCCTATCGCATGCTTTTGGTATTCTCCCGCTAATGCTATGGATCATATGACTCATCCTTCGATTCAAAAGCTAGAATTCCATTTCAGTCAAAAGTGCAATATGTTTGCTTCCATGAGACCCAAACTTCGAAAGTTTTGGGATAGTTATGTGATATTCATGGAATCTGAAAATCATTTTCAGAGACAGACAAAGGCTAAAAGATATGAGATATCCAAAGCAATGTTTGTTTTGCAAACTATTAGTAAAGGTGTTTACTATGCATTAGACTGATAAGAGAGGGATCTAGTAGAACGCCTATCATATGATGAAAGGTGAATAAAACAACAACTTAAAGAGGAAGGAAATGTCCGAAGGGTGTTAGTAAGACTTTCACACCTAGGAAAGTCCGGGGCTAACGCCACACTTAAGTTGAGTGCTTCTTCTGAGAGTAGGAGAAATACTGAAAGTTAAACTGTTAGAAGTATAATGGCAATAAGAAAGAAGACTGGAATATCCAGCTCATGTATGAATGTCATACAAGTTTTTGATGTAAAGAAGGCTGGTCAAAGATATAGTTCTTGGGAATTATGATTAAATTGTTAATCACTGATTCTTGGGTATTGTGAGTTAATCACAAAGATACCCGCTCGATTGCATTCTGTTGCAACTCGATGTAAAGACTACTATGGCCTGAAAGACTAGCCAGGAATGAGGTTAAGATACACACAGGGAAAATTGTAAATGTTACTATGCCTTCCATCGGTGTATTACCTATGTATTTACTTTCATAATTTGTTTTAGAGTTTCACACTCTAGCCCTTTGCATAAGGTATCTTGCAAGAAGGTTGTTCATAAGAGAACTTTTGATGTTCGGTGTTATGAATAACATGAGGGCCATACTTTCATTATGAATGAGATGTATGTTATGAATATTGATATTAATACATTACCTCTGGGTTTACCTTCATAATTCATTTTAGAGTTTCATACACTCTAGCCATTGCACAATGTTTGTTGCAAAAGAGTTATTCATAAAAACAACAATTGTTGTTCAGTATTGTGAATAACATGAAGGGCCATACTTCCATCCAAGATGGGATGTATGTTATGAATATTGATGGTAATATGATACATCCATAACACTGATGATAAATGTCGCAAGACTAAAAGAATACCACACATGTGTGGCACTGCATTTGGTCACATTGGAGAAACCCGCAAGGAAAAATTCCATTATGATGGATTTTGAGGTCGTTTGATTTTGAATCATCTGACACTTGCAACTTTCCTCCGAAAAGTGAAGTGACTGAAATACCGTTCACAGGCCATAAGGAACGAGCAAAGAACGTATTGGTGATCATGCATCATGATGTGTGTAGTCCAATAAATGTTGTTGCTGGCAGTGGTTTTGTCTATCTTCTGAAATGACTCAAGTGGATATATTGATATTTACTTGATGAGACGTAAGTCTGGATCTTTTGAATTCATTCAAAAGGTTTTCAAAAATGAAGTAGAAGTTATTGTAACGAGAAAATTATGTTTTTGCAATTTGATTACGGAAAGGAAAATTTGAGTTACAAGTTTAGTGAATGACTGACGAGTTGTGAAAGGGGTTTCATAACTTGCACCTCCCGAAACACCACTGCAAGTGGAAAGTCCGTGAAGATGTAATCGAACCATTTATGACATGGTAAGATCAAAGATGACATAAATAAATTTGCCATTATCCCTTTTAAAAGGTGATGCTTTAGAGACTGCGGCTTTTACACTGAAAAGAGCTCCATCGGGTCTGTTGAAATGACACCATGGTATGGTACGCCCAACCATGTTATATCTTTTCTTAACATTTGGAATATGGGGCTTGTGTAAAAGGTTACAAACCTATTCCAAATCAGACAAGTGCTACTTTGTAGGTTATCCCAAGTCATTGGGTATTCCCCCACCACTATACCGATGCAAAGGATTTTGCCACAAAACGGTATGCTTTTAAAGAGAATAGTTCTTATAAAAGGTGTGTAGGAGGACAGTGCAACTCGACGAGATAACTAGTATCTTCGTCATCAGATCAAAGGAAAGAGACCTTGGAAGTAATTCCGGAGTTTCCTACTGCAACTGATACGGAAGTCTCTACAATAAAATGTATGGACTTCGGTCGAACTTGCAGCTGAACCACGTAGGCAAGGCTCGTGCAAACCTCTCAGGTGCGCAGACGAGCTATTGTTGTTAGACAACAGTATACCTACAATACAAGGAAGCGTTGATGGGCCCTGACTCTGGAATTGGCTAAATGCCAATACAATCCGAGATAGTTTCCATATAAGTGAATCAAGATTAAAATCTTGATACACATTTCGGAAGACTTAGAGTCTAACGAATATTTATGGAACTAAAAACTGATACGGATAAAAATGTTTTATCCATAAAGCTCGACTTGTTGCAATAACTAATTCAAGGAGTTGACTACGATGAGATTGTTTCACCGTAGCGATGCTTAAAGTCGGTTCGGGTTGAACTAGCAATTAATACATATTTCAATCATGAGATATGAAACATGGATGACGATAGGATTTCCATCTAATGGAAATGAAACCTAGGACTTGTATGTGATACAGTCCAAAGTAATTTGTCGATCTAGAGGATGCTAGTAAGTATGCAAACTTCAGAGTTCCAGCAATGGACAAAAGAGAGCAAAGTGGAGTTGGAATCTTCGTGTTTTGATGAAATGGTCAAAGGGGTTTGACATCATCAATGGGTAACGAAGATGCTTGTGATTCAAGAAAGTAAGTGGGAGCATAATAATATTTCTAAAAACCTTGTGTGCTTGATACATTGTTAATTGGAAATAAATTTCTTGACACGAATTAGGACTTCATTTGAAAAGGGTTTTTCGATGAAGTGCTTGGGCTAAATAGCCTTTATATTAGGCATGATGATCTATGGAGATAGATTTACCTAATAGGGCTGAGCAAAGATACATATTGACAAGATGCTAAAACTTTTTAGCATTTAAAACACCAAGGAGTGATTCTTGCCGAAGTCACATGGAAAGAGTTTTTGCAAGACTCGGTGTCCCAAAACACTGATGAGCAAAATACATGATGGAGATTCCACACACTCTTGTGTTTGGATTAATCATGTATTCCATAGTATGTAAAATCAACCAGATATGTCCAATACTCCAAAGTTGTTGCGAGTATAGATACCAAAGTGATCAAAAGCATTGATCATGGGACAACAGTGAAAAAGGGTCATTGAGTACTATAGTAGCACTGATGACATGTTTTCTCGCAAGTGGAGATCATGAAGAGTTCGTTGTAAAAGGTTACATCGATACAGTCTTCATCATTTCTCCATGCGATTTTCGATTTAAATTGAGGGTTTTGTGTAACACACAATATGGTGACACAGTTAGTTGAAATTTGTTCAAACAAGTTACTATGACGAATTCTATAACAGAGGCGAAGTATGTTGCCGCTTTTAAAGCGACAAAGAAGATGTTGAATCATATAGTTCATTCATGAACTTAGTATGGTTCCAAGATGGCTTTTGTCAATGGGACACTACTGCAAGTAGTTGCTCCATAACTCAGTCTGAGGAATCCAGGTTCGACCTGTGATTCGCATACATACCAAGCCAAGTCCACACAAAATATGAATTTTGTGAAAGCGTGAAAACGCGAGGATATGCAAAGATACACACGGAGCTAAAGTCGTCAGATCCGTTAGACATCAGGCTATACCACAAGCGAATCATATTTACACCAGTGTGCCACAGGTGTGAAGTGCATTAGCATTAACTAGATTATTCACTCTAGTGCAAGTGGGAGTCTGTAGGAGATATGCCCTAGAGGCAATAATAAATGTTATTATTTATCTCCATGCTCATAATTATGTTTATGTTCCATGCTATAACTGCTGTGGTTCCCGAGCCCGTATATCCATAAAGGCTCTGGGGAAAACCCATGTGCACGTGTGGAATAATAAACGGTAAAATGTATTCCTAGTCATGCCTCTAAGACTAGCTCAAGTGTTGCATGATGATTATGTTTTCCCAATCATGGGCATGTCTATGCCGGCAGCTTTGAGGGCACAATGTTAGAAGAACATTTGTGTTGAATCGACCCGATTGATGTTATGCTATGAGATACATTCGTCACAAGTTAATGGTTAATAACACAGAGATGGTTAACGTTTGCATGATTCCTCAGACCATGAGAGTATCGAGTTTCTTCATGCTTGATTCATGAACTTTGGGGTTTGTTAAACGTCATCCGTAAATGGATGGCTATTACGACGGCTTACGGGTTCATGGAAAAGTGTGTTAAGTAACTTGATAGAGAGATATCTCTGGGCCCTCTCGGTGTTACGGTATCGATCATCGTCTGGCCAGACACAATGTGATTTGATCACAGGGATGCCAGAACACGGTAACGAGAAAAGAGAACAATACCGGTAACGAGGTAACTAGCATAGTGGACAAGTTGTTGATCCACGGGAATGCCAACATGTCTCACCTCGGGTATTTGTCACATATCGCGAAGCAACAGGAATAGCACACGGCAACTGGAGGTTCACTCAAATATTCTTTCGTGTGGGCATAGGGGTCAATATGGGTGTCCACGGCTCCGATGCTGATCATTGATCGGAAAGTGTTCCGGTCATGTCTATACTTCACCGAACATATAGGGTCACACGCTTAAGGGTCATCTATCTGCTGAATACTAGACAGGGAGTCTGAGAGAAAATCACCGAAAAAGTTTCGGACGAAACGGAAAAGTTCCGACAAGAGAGGTCACCGGATGAGTTCCGGTGATACTGAAAAGTTGTTTCAGAGGATACCATAAAGTCAAATTGGTTTCGGCACATGCTTGATAATTCTTGGAGGGTGCCAGAATCATTCTGAAAACTTCTGGGAATTTTCCGGGATGAAAACCGGAAATGTTCCAGAGCTACCGAAACCGCTTCAGATGCTTTTCGCAGATGAAATCACTAAACTGGAATTGTTCCAGAACGCGTTGAAAATTATTTTAGTGGGTACTAGAAATGTTCTAAGCCCACATAAATATTTTCAGTTCGAACGGACGCTGAAAAATGTCATCATGAATAGTGAAAGTGCTTTTTGGGTTACTTTTTGGAAAGCCACCTTTTGGGGCTTGTACTCAAAAGATCTAGGGATGAGATGGATGGATTGGGAGGCCCTCATGGGGGCCCCCCAAGGGGTGTGGCCGGCCACACTTGGGGCTCCACCTTGGAGCCCCTCTTGTTCCTTGGTTTCACTCTTATGCCCTTGAGGAAGGACTTCATTCATGTGGATTTTGGGTTTTTGTGTTAAACTACCCTACCCCTTGGGATTTCCTATAAATAGAGGTGGAGGGGCAGCCCTCCACACTCACTCCTTTCTCACATACACATGCCATTGCAATAAAGGAGGCCCCCCCCCCCTTTAGTCCCGGTTCACGGTTCGTGAATCGGGACTAAAGGCCCTTACGAGCCGGGACTAAAGGCTGATTCTGCACTAGTGTACGCACGAATCGCGGGATAGATCCCGCGCCCCTGCGGTACCCGATAGAAACCGGTACCGCTAGTTTTTCATGTCGCATACAAAATGACAAAAGTATAATTACCTACCTGCAATTGGAAAAGGCTTCAAAGGAATACCATTCCTGCTCGGTACAAAATGAAGGTATAGATCATTGTTATCTATAATGCTAAAACATCACCCTCTTGCACAACATAATCTTCCACCAATGGTTGCCAGCTTGGACCATGAAATTTGGTTCTGTGCTCACTGTGGCCCACCGTTAACCCCATTGGTCCCCTTTCTCTTATCTTATTAAAAATAAAAAATAGCATACGCAAATGTGCAAAGCTTCCACACGGGCATGGCGTGCTGCCGCACCTCCGCCTGCTAGTACTACTGACGGGTGTCAACTTGCGCTACCGGTCAGTGGAGACTCCTCATCAGTAGTGTGTCATCCAAATCTCGTTGGTCAGACACTACCGACGAATGCTCAACATGCCATGCAAAAATCAAAAACCGACGGCTAGGGTTCACACAGGCTCTCCTATTTCTCTCTTTTTTTAGGAGAAAGACAGGAGCTCTGCAGAATTCTTGAGAGAAAACAAAAATTCCTAATGGGCCAATTTATGAAGGAAATTAGGCCAAAAAACACACAATTGATTAAAGGACAACGATGCTAAAGCCCCCCAAAAAATGAAAAATGAAACAACAATGCTGTCCGGCATATTCGAACTCCTCCCGCAACATGCTCACAACCTGCAGATGAGTGGGCGAACTCTTCGTAGATGCCCTCAAGAAGGAAACAACGCCAAACATCGACACGCGCCGAAGACTTTCGCCCAAAGCCACCCAAAACAGCCCCGCCAGGCCTCAAGATAAGGCCGGCCACACCAACATCCCCCATGGCAACCCACAAACCAACATGCCATAGTCTTGTGGAGAGAAGGAACTCTTCGCGGTGACAACTCTAAAGAAGGTGGGTACCAAAACGCCATCGTCGTATCCTTCAACCCCATCAAACCAAGGCCTTTGCCTAGAGCCCTAGGCCCCTCCCCTACCCAAGCCCCAGAGAATTATAGCGCTTCGCAAGAGAAGATGAGTCTACAAGCTAATAAATGAAGACAAATGTGACACTACTACCATGTTACTTTGCACTATGGAGATAGTAATTTAAACTAGTATCATATGCATGACACTAGTATAAGTTACACTCCACTATGACCAGCCTAGGGCAGATTTTCCTCTTCTCTCTCCTACTTTTTTCAATCGAATTTTTTGCACGTGCACAGATAATCGACTTCTTGCAACCAAGCAAGAAAATACAGTTTAACAAAACAGATAATGAGTTAAGAAACATAATAGCATCCACAACAGACGTACATGCATGATCAAATCAATCGACATGAAAGTACTGATCTATATTTTATAGAGTATTTACACCAACGAGTCAAGGATCCTCTGTTCCTCTCTAGCGACCTCGTTCCATTGATGACCCAGGAAGAGTCCCCAGCAGACGGAGACGGCCATGCCGGTATACCCGATGACACGCGAGGCGAGGTACACCGCCGGTCCGGGGGTGTAGACTTGGAAGTAGGCGAGGAGGAACGAGGAGCCAACGAGGATGACGGCGTAGAGCAGATTCCCCCACCATAGGTTTCTGCGCCGGCTGCGCTGGTCGGCGTACGCGGCGGCAAGCGGGTCCTCGATATCATCACCCATCGTCGATCGATCTGATCTGTGCGAGGATTTGTGGCGATCGATTCTTTTGAGGATCTAATTAGGTTGAGTATTGTTTACAACTCGACCGGTGGCTGGTTTGAGTTGAGTAGCCCTATTCCTTGTACGAGTAGGTCTCTGAAACCGCCTAATGTAATGTCATGTACGTACACGTACTCGTACAAAGGTGAGTCACAGTCACCTGAAACAGACACGAGAAAGGACTCCCGTACGCGTCGCTCCCTAGTCGCCGCCGTCCCCACTCCTCCTGTCCGCCGTCGTCGGAGGAGGACGGCAGGCAAAGCCCAGCCTGGTGGGCCCTCGTCTTCTCGTCTCCGTGGGAGATCTATGGCCTGGAGCGCAGCTGCGGCCCTAGACGTTAGCCATGCGCGAGGCGGAGCTTGGATCCGGCTGCGGCGGCCTCGGAGTGGTGATCGTGGGGCTGCCGGTGGCTGCAAAGGCGCCGGCGATGGCCCGATGGCGGTGCCGTGATCATGGCGCCCTCATTCTTCAGGGCGCCTACCGAGTTGGGTCGGCTGTGGCTCGTGTTGGAGAGGTGGTGGCCGCTGCTGCGTGGCAGCATGGTAAGCGGTGAAAACTGAGCCTACTTTCGTCCGGTGGAAATCTGGCACGTCGCTCGGGAAGGGGAGGCGGGACTGCCGCGCCGGTGAAAACTAAGCCGACTTAGGTCATGGCAAATGATGGAGATGGTGGCATCCACGCGTCATTGCTTTGATGAAGGCATCGTCATTACAGGTCTCGTCTCCTCGCTCGGACTACTCCGGGGGAAACCCTAGATTAAACGACGGTGATGCTTGATGTCGTTCTCCCTCCCGAGGGCATCATTTTGGAGCAGCCACTGAAGGGATTAGGAGGTCGATCAGCGTCGTATATACCACGTCGACGATGGCGGGTCTCGGCGGCAATGACGCAACGGAGTCTCGGCGGCGGATACGTCTGAATGGACGAGCGTAGGGTGGTGGTGCTGTTGGGCGGAATCGATGCTGGCCTGGCAAGGGTAATGGGGGGAGACGTCATACTTGTATCAGATCGTGAGATCAACCCAAAAAATTCATATTTAGACATTTAAAAAAATCCGAACTTACTTGACAACATCCATGTGAGGTATGTTTAACTCCAAAATAATTCAGCTCAACACTCGATGTACATTTGAAGATTCAAAAAAGACAAATTCGAACGTGAATAGTGGCAGCTTTGAGTGAATAGTACTTTGACACTATTCATGACCAATTTTGTCTTTTTTGTTTCTATTAATGTAGGTCGAATTTGGAGCTAAAACCTTCTGAGGCTGAACATCAACCATTGATGTTTGTCTACAATATTTTTTTTTTGAGAATGATTGAACATATAGATTTTTTTCAGAAACATTGATCTCACCTAATGTGAGATCTCACACAAGTCTTTCCTAGGATAATGTGGATCTCTAACCTAAAGATGGATCCACTGTTCGATGGTGACGAATTCTGAAGCGTGTGCATGTAATGCTTGCTAAGGGTCTGTTGGATCGGATGTGTTCCCCCGGTATGCCATTCGGGTGACTCGGTGATGACCCCGGTTCTAGATGATGAGGCTATGATGGCATCCCCTATTGTCAAGTTTGTAGGTGTGAAATAATGGCTTCGAATTGTTTGATTATATTTTTGTTAGATCTTTGTTAAATAATAATTTAATAAAAACAGTTGTGTGCATCTTTTAAGGAGATGCCGGGGTTTCAAGCTCCTTTTCCAAAAATGAACGTACTCCTACGACGACGGTGGCAGGTGATCAATTCGACGGCTGTACCAACAACTACAACTAATCGATCCGGCCACAAGGAAACGCCTGCCTTATCTCTTCCTTCTTTAAATTGATGATGAGCCCAAAGAGTAATATGCAAAATAATGTTCCTATTAACTAATAAGTTAGTCTCTTTGGCACTTCCAAAGGATTGTAAGAAGCACCTCCGGCCAAATACCATCATAAGGAGTTAGACGTGGGAGCCCGGAGTGATCTCTAGGTGTTGCGCCAAATCTGCTCGGCTTTCAGGCAGCCGAGGAAGAGGTGGCCACCATGCTCGGAAGAGTGTTCGCGTCGCAGGTAGTCACCGTTGGTGAAGATATGTTTGTTTAGCATATTTGTGTTTGCGCTTTACCGTGCTCGAACTAGTAGCCACCCGAAGCTTTTCACCTTATTAGGGAATTTGTAGCTTCGAATTAGGTTTGTATGATCAAACTCATCTGGTAGAGGAAACTATTTATGCCTTTTTGGATAAGTTATCGTCATGGATGAGGAAACGATGATCCGGCTCTTCATTGAACTGGAAATCACAAATAATCAATTAAATTACAGAGAAATATGTAAATAAACTTTGAAAGAAATCGATATGTTTGCAATGCATCGACATCTAACTTTGATACATGTACCCCTACGATACAAAAGCAATTACTTAAAACTATAACAAAAAATAGCATTTTTTGTAATTATCTTGACCAATAACGAATGTAAATTCGGTCAGCGAGGATCATCTTCTGGGAGAGGAGTTTAATGGACGACCGAGGTGCTAGGTCCTTTCTAGGAGGAGGATTGTCCATCTTCAATTCAAGGAGACTATCTTGGGAAAGGAGGAGGAGGAGAATAATCCATATCTAATTTGGGTGAGAAAGAGAGGCCAACTTCGAGGGCTGGAGGGAGGAGAAATAGGCTGCAAGGAGATTTAAGCTGGACTGTGGAGAAGATCAACGGTGCCTAGCTGGCAAAGGCTCGGATGGCACGGTGCGACAACGCTCCGCAACTGCTCATTGTGGTAGATTGACGCCGAATCGCACAGGGGAGCCAAGCGAGCAACCGAAACGGACCAGCTCATTTAGTTGTCCATTGTTTTTTTTTTTTGCCCTTTTTCTTCTCCTATTGTTTTCTTCGGTTTCTTTTTAAAAATTTCAAAATTTTCATTTAACAAAATGTTCAAAATTTTCCATTGATGTTCAGAATTTACCAAAATAGGGTTCTCCAAAATTGTCAGGAATTCAAAAATATGTGTTTCAAATATAATTCACAAAATATTCAGGAATTTTCAAAAAATATTTTATTTTTCAAAAATTGTTCTCATTTTAAAAAATGTTCACAAAACCAAATAATGTTCAAGTTTTCAAAAATACAACCACAACAACAACAAACCCTTTAGTCTCAAACAAGTCGGGGTAGGCTAGAGGTGAAACCCATAAGATCATGCGACCAACTCATGGTTCTGGCACATGGATTGCAAGCTTCCATGCACCCCTGTCCATGACTAGTTCTTTGGTGATACTCAAATAATGTTCATGTTTTCAAAAATACTTGGTAATTTTCAAAAAATGTTCGTGTTTTACAAAGAATGTTCTGAAATGTCCAAAATTGCTTGCATTTTCAAAACATATTCACTTTTATAAAAGAAAAGTTTGAAATATAAAAACTACTAAAAATCTGGTTGCTAGAGTAACTGTGTCGCTACAATATCAGGTTGCTATAGTTATGTGCACAAAGTGAAGCACCCGTCTATGTGCACAAAGTGAAGCCCCCGTCTATGCTGTGGCCTGCGCCCCAGCCGGGCAGAGTTGCCCTTTCCGTTGATGGGTCCTTCCTGGACTCCGATGGGTCAGCTGCTGCCGGCATGATACTACGTGACGATAATGGCAAGATTCTTTTTTCAGCGTACTGTTATATCTTCCATTGCAATGATCCGTTGGAAGCGGAAATACACGCCCTCATGCAGGGTATGGCTTTGGCTATACAACATACTTCCGGTGGTCGTTCAGTCGGATTCCGCGGAAGCACTTTCAATCCTGTCTAACAATGGCCTGGTGAAGTCAGCTTATGGGCAGTTAGTTCTAGAGATCAAAGAGTTGATGAGTAGTAGGGAGTTTTTACCCCAGAAAATTCATCGCAGTCAGAATTGTGTCGCAGATCGTTTGGCCACTTACAGCCGCTCCGAGAGAACCACAGCTGTGTGGTTACATTCAGCTCCACCTTGTATTGTGGATTTATGGCCTCTTGATTGTAACACTATAAATTTGCAATAAAAACTCCCTTCCCCCGCAAAATAAAATAAAAAATATATATCAGGTTTCTATAGTGCAATTACTTTTTTTAGGGCCGCGCTATAGTTTCTAGTTGGGCCAGTCCCACTAACGACGCTCTGTGCATCTGGGCGACATTTGGAAGCACAGAGCGTCTAGCAGGAGTGTTTTTTAGTCGTGACATTTTCTGCAATTGTTGACAATTTTGAAATCATGGACATTCTTTTTTGAAAGGTTAAGAACATTTTTTGAGAAACGTAATTTTCTTTTGGAATTGTGAGAAATCTTTAAGACATGAATATTTGTTAAAAAAATCCGAACGACTGAACATCTTTTGAAAATTTCAGAAAAAACTTGCACATTTGTAAAAAAAAAGTCAAAAAATAAAAGAACAAGAAAAAAAAGAAAACCTCTACAAACCATTAAAGAAAACAACAAAATGAGAACAGTTCACAAACAATTTTTGCATTGTATAATTTTTTTCAAAATTCCGTGCATATTTTTGGAACCCAAACGATAGTGCCAGACGTCAGGTGCATGGCACTCCGGACCTGACGTTTTTCGATGGTAATTCTAGTCACGCAAGGTTGGCAAATTCCAATGATTGACGGCAAATATCTGTCTAAAAGAAATTAAAGCACGAAAGTTGACATGCTTGTTAACTAAAGTTGCCATCCTCGCACTACTAAACTTGCCGTCCAAAACGTTCGGAGTTGTCATGTGCTCGTACGTGACGTCTGGCACTTATCAGGATCCTTCGGGAAACACGTGATTATTTCTTTAAAATGTCACGTACAATTTTTTAATGAAAATAAAAAAATACATTGCACAGACATATTTTTTTACAACTTGTCATGTGTTGATGTCTGGCACTGAAGTCACATATTAAGTTTCTCGATAAAGGGTAAATTATTTACTCAGAATGAAGTCACATATTAAGTGAGGGGATGCATTCACAACTCGGAGAAACACACCAGGCTTCGTATTATGGGCGTGGGTGCATGCTGCCGCGATGATATGTAGCACAAACCGGATTCCACCTGACTTGACTGTGCGCTGGCAGCACCGACGGCTCCATCGTGACGACGGCGCGCTCGTCGTGTTTGAGGCGGCGATCGGGGCCGGCCGTTTTCCAGAGCAGCAGAGCACCACCGACACCGGGTATGAAGTCCAAGGCCGAAACTGGGGAGGTTGCCATCCGTACACCGCGGCTGCGCCTTAAGAACACCGTGTACGTGTCTGACGACGACGGGGCATCAGTTTCTGAAGACGGGGTCTAGTTAACTGAAGAAGAAGCTGTAAAATCTCCCGATCAGCGGTGCCAAGCTTCCGAGAGCGGTTGGACTTCGACCACGGAGGTTGGAGAATGAACTACTTATTTCTCCCATTTTTTTCCCCGAAAAGGAGGACACCCCCCTCTGCATCGGAACGATGGATATTATTAAGAAAGCAAAATCTAGCAGCTGATCAGTATCGACACAGAAATAAAGCGAAAAGAAAACCCGAGGCCGCATGGCTCGCGACAGTAACTCCAACAGATAATCACTAACCTTATGTTACAAACCGACATCAAAACGAAAAATACACAACTCCTAGGCTATGCTTTAAGAAAGAATCACCGCACGTGTACCGATGATGGCGAGTCCAATACAAGGTAACTCCGGATTCTCATCCCCGAAGCTAAACTTCATCCACCACCTTCAGCAAGGTAGGCGTGCGTCATAGCCTGAGAAGAGATCTTGTATTTTCACCAGAGTGCATAAACTCATCGTTGAAGCCGTCTGTATCATCATCCCTTATCCGGCTACCGATGCCTCGATAATCAGATACCTCTGGAGAAGGCACCGGAAGACAAAGACGTCCCATACCGCCTTCCTCCCGTCACAGTCACTCCACCTTCAATCCAACATCAACATACTAAACATGACACCTCCACCAGAGCCACCATGCATCACCTGCTGGTATCCGCCTCCGCATGAAACGTCGTGCGTAGCAGCCACAGGCGGCCCATATCACTGCCAGCCTCAAAAAGGTCATCACCACCTCAAGATCTAGCCTCCGAGTCACCCGCATGACCACGGAGTCCGCCGCCATTGAAGAAGAGGGGCCACCGCCCCGATTCCGGGTGCTATAGGGAACACCCACCACCGTGCCAGCCGCTGTCGTCGCCCATACGCATGGCAACTGCCGCCGCGATCGTCAGATCTAGGCACTAGGGTCCAAATCCATAGCGCGTTGCCCCAGTTAGCCGCGCTCGACCTCCCCTCATGCCGACAAGCCGACTACCACAAGATCCGCCGCCCAGGGCCGACGCCCCGGGTTCCGCCGTCGCACTGCCAGCAGACCACGCCGGCCAGGGGGAAGAAATGCTGCTGCCCACACCCCAAGCCGCCGTTCGCATCAAATCCGGGTGGATCCGATCGGCCGGTCATGAAGCACGTCACCACCCCTACCAAGGCCCCATAAGGACAAAGCTCCGCCCGAGCCCGGCCAGACCTGCCACCGCGCTGTTCCCACCACACTAGGACATAGTACGCCGCCACCCTACGAGGCCTGACTCGCTCCGCATTAGATCCGGACAGCTGCAGCCATCCGCCCCACTGTCGTCGTCGAACTGAGAAGGCCACCGCCGCCCCCATTTGCCATGCGGGCTTCGCCCCCAGCGTCCTCCGGTGGCAGTGCGGGGAGATCAGGAGGAGGAAGGGCTCTTGCTGGCGGCGGCTAGGTCAGCCGCCCGACAGAGCGACGCGGGGGCATTTTCGTTTGTCCCGCGTCGACCAGATCCGAAAGCAACGTTATTTATCCCATGGAGGCTGGACTTCCAAATCTCATGCTTACTTAAACAGTGCTACAACCATATATATATTTCAAACGTAAACAGCTAGGTAGGTTTATTGGATAATTTAAACACTGTAGTAATTATAGGGTGCTACAGTCATGCATATAGTTCAAACATAAAACACATATAGCTATGTTCATTAGCGAAAGTACCTTTCTACAACCAGGAGCAAATGCTCCTTGTATGAACAGTAAAATAAAAAAAAATAAAAAAAATTCAAAAAAATCTGAATTTTTTGTGTGACGTACTTTCATAAATGTTTGTTGCGCATGCAAAATTTCATCACGAAATCACATTGGTGAAAGTCGTGCCAAAAAAAACAAAATCAGAGCTCCAAAATGCTATTGTAAGTAACATTTTCAGAGCATCGGTTTTGTTTTTTTACCACGCCGTCCACCAATGTGATTTTACAATGTAATTTTGCATGCCCAACAAACATTTGTGAAAGTATGAATTGAATTTTTTTTGATTTTACTGTTCATACCAGGAGCATTTGCTCCTGGGTGTAGAAACTCCACGTCATGTTCATTAGATAGTTTAAACACTCTAGTAATTAAACCATGCTACAACCATGCATAATATAGTTTTAACATAAAACATTCCTAAAGTTAGCCAGTATGTACGAAAAACTAAAAATAACAACTTATTAATTAAACTAGCTACGACAACTAGCGCTCTCCATCTAGCAGTCACACTCTCGCAGTCCGCCTACTCAGAGTCGTCAACCCCCACGCTGGAGGGCCGGTCCCGTGGTTGTCCCTGGTAGACCTACCCCCTCGAGCCTGACGAGTGCCTGGCTCATCCTCCTCACTCTCCGCCCAGTCTATGGGATCCTCCTTCGTCTTCTTCCTGGCTTCGTCGATCATGAACATCATCTTGTTCTGCTTTACGACTTGAGGATCCATAGACAGACGCCTCACTTCGTGGTCGAAGAACTACATATCAAGCTGGAGGTGCTCCTTATACTGAGACTTGGAGCATATCCTCATTTTCTTCGGCACGAGGAACTGCGTGTACTCTCAGTCCTTAGGGAAGTTAAGACATGCCTTTGCCTTAAAGAGCTCGACTGCCTTGGGATCATATGCGTGCGTCGCGAGCTCTAGAGTGTTCCAATGGACGAGGTGGTGCGTCACACAATCCTCGGTAATATCCGCATACCACTTATTTCCCCCCTATCTCACACCATGATACGTTTGCGCCATCTGTGATGCTAGCAATATCTAACAAACTAATAAATAATTGCCGAAAATTTTCGCCATGACCTTGCCTACAAATTGGACACAATGAGTGCTAAAAATTCATCATTTAAAAAAATTCTCTTGAGTTCTAGGGAAATTGAGAAACATTTCTGTATTAAAAATGAGCACATCTGCAACAGCTTTCCAACGCCATATCATTTGTCTTGTTTTGTTGAACCGATTAAAAATGAGCTCGGAAATACGATTCATGTTTTTTGGCGAAACAAACACGGTTTTTGAAACTACTCTTAAACCATGGAATTTCACGAAAAAGTTCAACATTGATTATGATCGCCATGTCCATAAATTTCCAATGATATATCACAAGCCCCATTTAAACAATGTTTGCAAAAGTTGAAACTATGCATAGAATGCATTTCAACTACTACTGCTTCCATGGAGGAGGGGAGGGCCACCTTCCTTGCATGTCTTCTCACACCGATGGATTAGTACCAAGTGGCAAATGTCCAACCCTATAACTAGAAATACCTCTAGCCTAGACTTGTCTACAATATTATCTAAGGCCTTGATATTTTCTTACTAAGCCTAAATATCTAACTCTAGAGCTTTCCATAATTCTAGAAGTCTTCCTAAATATTTTGACCATAATTATCCATTAAGTTTAAGAGCCTTCTTCTCAAATATCTTTGTTGCTCATGAAATACTCCTCCCATGCTCTAGAAGCTTCACACTTTGGCATGAAGCACTTTCTTCGGTATATTCCACAACAAAATATCTTGGTCTTCACGAGATCTCAAGAACCTTCTGGAATGACAAATGAACGTTGTTGTTTTAGTGATCTTCAATAATGGAAAAATCTTGCTTGAGCCTTCTCAAGAACCTTCTCAAATGACACATCATCTCGAGGTTCTATGAAAGTCATGACATGGTCGCAAGATGGCAGAGGGTCACACTTCGAGGGAGGGTATGGAACAAAAAAACTGATGATGATGGTGAGATATAGCAGTGTTAAAAGGGATAGAGAGGGATTGGTGGAATTGATGTTTATTGCTTGAGCCTCGTGGGCATATCGAACACATAAATCCCGCTATGCTACCCGCATCGCTAGCGCCATCGCCGCTTCAAATTCATCCGGTCCGCCCGATGTGCATTGCTGTCCATTTACAGTGTACCTTTCAACGGCCTGGTGAAAATCTGTTCGTTCGTTTTTCTGTACGCTGTGTGCTCGGGCTAGAGTGGATGACGACTGAGCTAGCCTTGCGTGTGGGTCTATGTGGCAGTCATGCCGTGTGTGCGTGTCTGTGTCCAGGTGGAAAAGCAGACCAGGTCGATTGTGGGCGACGTGGGACTGTCAGCCGGGTCGGTGGACTGGCGCTGGTCTACTCTCACCCTGCTTCCGTGTACCCAGCTGCCTCTCTTCCTCTTCAAGACCCTTTGGTCCCACCCGTCTGTCTATTGGTTAAGTGCGGTGCGAGGTGAGGTGAGGTGCGCTGAGCTCCTCTGTTTTAGCCGCTGGTTAAAGGCTTGCCTCGTCCGATCAGAGTTGGTACTTGGACGCGCGTGGCCCTGTTCCACTGCAAGTGGCCCCTATCCATGCTGGTCCATACATGTCAGTGGGGTGGCTGTATCTTGCTGGGTTTGCTTAGGAGTTACAGTGCCTGCGACCACTGTTGCTGGCAGGGACGCGTGTGCCTCTTTCTCCTTCCCAACAAGCCTCGCTCCGCCCAATCCCCGCCTCTTCGTCCGTCTCCGCAGGCAGCCAAATTTCGTGTTTTGACCCTTTTCCGGTCTAATTTCGGGATCTGACACACATTTGATTTTTTTTTGAAATCTGACCCTTTTGCCTACCGCCAGGGCTCCCCCCCACACCCTACCGCCATGGGGCCTGGTGGTAGGTGACGAGACAGCGCCAAACGGCCGTCAGCTCGGTCTGACATGGAAAAGGGGCCTACCGCCACTGACCCTGGTGGTAGGCTTCTAACTCCTACCGCCAGGGGCCCTGGCGGTAGGCTCCTCTGGTGGATAAGGTTGGGAGGGGGGACCTTTGGTCCCCCACACCCACTCATTCAGCACACCCCACACCTCACCTCTCCCCCGAGCTCAAGTCACCCCCCTCAAATCTCTCTCATTTGGTTGACATTTGTCCGGTGGATTCGTAGCACTTTCATCACCCAAGGTACCTCTCTCACTTCCCCTCATTTTGATTGGTTGAAAGGTTGGTTTTGTGTGCATTAGCTCATTTTATTGCAAACCCTAGTTCTTCATTTTGGTTTGGTCAAATCAATTAGTATGATGCATTTAGGGTTATGTCTTATGTATTATGTCCCTAGAATTGTTTGTAGAATAGTTTGTATATCTAGATCTAGTGCTATGATTAGTGGTCATCTTTGGGATTAGGGTTAGGCATAAGAAAATAATTAAGATCAAGATCACCTTAATAGTAACCAAGTGTTGTGCTTCATTTGATTTATTTTGTTGATTTCCATCTTAAACCCGTATATTCATGTAGGATGGACATTGCACTATGAGTCTGACGGTAGCCTATGAGAAGGTTTTAGAGGAGCGACAGCGTGCTATGGCAAGGGAGCTTCAATCATGGTTAAAGAGTAGTGATGATGCAAATGCGGCCATGATGGATTTTAGCAAGTATTATATTATCGAGGAACCTTGTGATCTTGAGGAGAAAAAAGTTTTCTGGAGGCTTGTGAAAGAAAAAAAGAAGATACTTCATGAGTTCCAGGAGCTGGAATATGCATGCAGACACGCTTTGGCAATGGAGATTGGGTTCTCTGTCTGCAAAGAAGAATTCCGGGAGCTGGACTTGAAAAGCCCGGACAGGTCATTGGATGGGCAATCACACAAGGCGTGTCAGAGATTCCGGACCGCCGTACTCGATGGGGCTGGTTCCACGAAACGAATGGTGTGTTGGAGAATTGGGCGGGATCCTCGGATTTTCAATTGAAGCCTAATCGTGATCGTGACGAACAAATTGAACGTCTTATACGTTTTAGAGCTTTTTTTCCGGTGCAGAAAATGTATGCTCGAGCTTGAGCTTGTAGTTTGAACTCATGTCATTCGAATCGGTAGATGTTTTAGTCATTTGAACAAGTGTCATTTGTCGATTTAATGAACTATGCTGAGTTATGGATGTCTTTGCTACTTAATCATTTGAACAAGTGTCATTTGTGGATGTTTTAAGTCATTTGAACAAGTTTCATTTTTGGATGTTAGTTCATAGAAGTTTGTAAAAAAGGGGTGAAACAAGTCTATTTTGAGGGGCTGGCACCCTACCGCCAAGGGGTCAGGCGGTAGGGTGGCCAACCCTACCACCAAAAAAACCCCAAGATCGGTCACAGCAAACATTTGTGAGGGGCTGGCACCCTACCACCAAGGGGTCTGGCGGTAGGGTGGCCAACCCTACCGCCAAAAAAACCCCAAGATCGGTCACAGCAAACATTTGTGTCTGTGTGTGTGTGTGGGGGGGGGGGGGGGGGGGGGGGGGTTGGCACACTACTGCCAGGGGGTCTGGCGGTAGGGTCCTGCATCCTACCGCAAGGGCCTCCGGCGGTAGGTTAAAAAATAGAGCACACACTCTATTGTTTTGGTTTTTGTTGATTTCACAAGATGCACAACAGTTTATCACAGAAATTCATGACAAATAACAAAGAAATTCCAGACAAACTTTGGTCTACGAGATAGTTCTGACGACAAATTCATTACAAATGTCAAATTTAGGTCTACGAGGTATTTCACGACACATGGCTTCTTGCCTTAGTACTAGATAGTTATGATAAATGTGGCATGGCTTCATCCAGTTACATGACGAGTCCACCGAAGCGAAGGCCCTACTGAGTCATACGAGGCCATTTCCCGTTCTTGTCACGTGCCTCATCGTCCTCATGCGCCTCGCGAGCCTTTGCTAGCTTTCTTGCCCTCTCCTCCTCACGAGCAAGCTTCGCTTGGCGTGCCCTCTCCTCCTCTCGTTTCTTCCGCTCCAACCTCTCCTTCTGACGATGCTCCTCCTCCAAACCTCTTCGAAATGATTCTTCGAACTGCCGTTGGCGCCTAAGACAATCTTGATATTGGTCCTTTTGGACATCTTCTGGCACTTCATGATCTATCTATGTGAAGTACTTGCATAGAGGAGGCGGTGACTGCATACAGAAAATAAGTTAGTGCTCACACAAATTTGAAAGCAACATGTTACTTTTAAGACATACCAGCGGTAGGTCATAGTGGTTAGTTGGAATCGCATGATCATGGGCATAGTTGGGGCATACCAAAAATCTCCTTCCCTCCGTCCATGACTTCTTTCGGTCGGTGGAAACCTTCACCTTGCAAACATCTCCACACCAACATGGTGGGATTTTCACATCTTTGTCCTTCACCTTGTCCAAAGATGCGTTCTCCCACTTGTTCGGCATGTCTTCTTGGTTAGCACATGGTGGCCTCATCCTGGAATCGGATGAAGCCATTGAAGGAAATATGCCCTAGAGGCAATAATAAAGTTGTTATTTTATATTTCCTTATTCATGATAAAGGTTTATTATTCATGCTAGAATTATATTGATCGGAAACCTGAATACATGTGTGAATACATAAACGAATACCGTGTCCCTAGTATGCCTCTACTAGATTAGCTCGTTGATCAAAGATGGTTAAGGTTTCCTAACCATAGACAAGTGTTGTCATTTGATAACGAGATCACATCATTAGGAGAATGATGTGATGGACAAGACCCATCCGTTAGCTTAGCATAATGATCATTCAAGTTTTATTGCTATTGCTTTCTTCATGTCAAATACATATTCCTTCGACTATGAGATTATACAACTCCTAGATACCGAAGGAATACCTTGTGTGCTATCAAACGTCACAACGTAACTGGGTGATCATAAAGATGCTCTACAGGTATCTTCGAAGGTGTTTGTTGAGTTGGCATAGATCGAGACTAGGATTTGTCACTCCGAGTATCGGAGAGGTATCTCTGGGCCCTCTCGGTAATACACATCATAAGCTTGCAAGCAAACGACTAAGGAGTTAGTCACGAGGTGATGTATTACGGAATGAATAAAGAGACTTGCCGGTAACGAGATTGAACTAGGTATAGAGATACCGACGATCGAATCTCGGGCAAGTAACATACCGATGGACAAAGGGAATTACGTATGTTGTCATAACGGTTCGACCGATAAAGATCTTCATAGAATATGTAGGAGCCAATATGGGCATCCAGGTTCCGCTATTGGTTATTGACCGGATAGGTGTCTCGGTCATGTCTACATAGTCCTCGAACCTGTAGGGTCCGCACACTTAACGTTCGATGACGATATAGTATTATATGAGTTATGTGATTTGGTGACCGAATGTTGTTCGGAGTCCTGGATGAGATCACGGACATGATGAGGAGTCTCAAAATGTTCAAGAGGTAAAGATTGATACATAGGACGATAGTATTCGGACACCGGAAGTGTTTCGGGGGCTACCGGGTACTTATCGGGTCATCGGAAAGGAGTTTCGGGCACCCCCAGCAAAGTTATGGGCCTTATGGGCCAAGAGAGGGAACACACCAGCCCATAAGGGGCTGGTGCGCCCCCATAGCAGGCCGTCCGATGAGGAGGAGAAGGAAAGAGGGGAGGGCAAGGAAAGTGTGGAGTTGGACTCCCCCTTCCTTCCCTCTCACCCCTGAGGGAGTCATGGACTAAGGGGTCCTCGGGGCGACGGCCCATTGTAAATGGGCCGGACTGGTGGAGCCGTGTGATGACCGGAGACCTTTGAAGCCGTGGTGTGCCCTCCAAGTTAAAGGTGGACGAGATCTCTTTCCCTCTGATTGTAATCTATCTTCGGTAACCCTAACCCTATCGGTGTCTATATAAACCGAGGGTTCTAGTCATTAGGGTTAGAGCTATATTCATCACCTCATAGCCTAGGGTTTAGCTCATGCTGATCTCGAGGTAGATCTACTTTGTAAACTCCATCATATATTCAATACAATCAAGCATGACGTAGGGTTTTACCTCTTCGAGAGGGCCCAAACCTGGGTAAACACTGTGTTCGTCGTCCCCTGTTACCCATTGATCCTAGATCCACAGCTCGGGACCCCCTACCCTGAGGTCTGCCGGTTTTGACACCGACATTGGTGCTTTCATTGAGAGTTCCAATGTTGGATCGCCGGAAGGATCGATGGCTCGCTTAGTCCTTGGAGAGGACATCAGTTCCATGGACCTCTTCGTCCCTGGACAACTCTTCGCTTTTGGCAGCATCGTGCTGCACGCTGATCCGACCGGCCGTCTTGGCCAGGTCGACAACTTCGCTCCCGAACACCGGATTCGATTCGGCAATCTGGATCACGTCACTGACACACGGGGGGATTTGATTTTCACCGGATTTACCACCCCCGCAGGCCTTGCCGCACCTGCTCTAGCGTACACCTCTGATCCGATCTACGAATCGGCCCTAGTCTACCAAACAGCTTTGAGCCAAGAAGGACTCCTTGAGAGAGGGGACCTCACCCCACTGTCTACCGAACCTACATCGGCAGATGATTTATCCCCGGCCCTCGAGGCAGAACCAGAGGACGGATGCCAAGATTCAATCTCGGCCGAGCTCCTCCCCCGCAATACCCTGCTGGCTTCGAGCCCGCACCCTGAGTCGGCGAATAAAGGCCAGGGGTCACCCCCGGCCCAAAACGACCCAACCTCAAACATTGGCCTGGAAGGTGCACGGGAGGGTTAAAGCACACCCTCAGTTTCCGAGGACAATCCGGTGCCTCTCGAGGATTCGGTCCCGAATCCTGAAGATAGGTCCGTCCGGAGCCAAGGATCGGTTGAATCACAGACCGACCTCCACTTCGTCACCACAAGGTCCGGCCTAGAGCCCTCAAGCCCGGTAACCCTCGATATGTTGAACGAGGCACTGGACCGGATTCAGAAAATGACCATCCAGGAGAACTGGCCCTCCGCCTTCAATAACCAACCCTTCGAGGCGTTCGACAGGGAATTTTGCGCCCCACCCACCACCCATTTGGTAGTAACTATCGATGATTTAACCGATATGTTGGACTACAATTCAGAGAATGCCGAATACATGGACGAGGAGGACGTAACCACGACTTATACTGAGGTCGGTCCCTCCGTCACGGGCCGCTGGTCGGCCACGTCCACCTACGATATTTACATGGTGGACACCCCCAAAGACGGCGACGGCACTCCCAATCAGGACAGAGGCAAGCCCAGAGACGAGCCGCCCAAACGACGGAAACAACGCCGCCGGTCAAAGCCACACCAAAGCCATACGAGCAACATAGACTCGGCGGAGAGCGGCACCGAGAATAATACGGATGACCCTGCCGGAGCCGCGGCCAACGAGCATTACCGGGATGACCCTGCGGGGCAGGAGGACCCGCTCAACCAGGAAGGCCGCGAAGACTCCGAGGATCGCTGTGAGCTCGCCGCCCCCTCCGGCGTTTTTTTTTCACTAGATGTTTTAGATTATTATTAATTAGTATATAATGTATGTATATATGTATATATGTATGTATGTTTTGATGTTTTAGATGTTTTAGATGATTATTTTTTCAGTATATGTATGTTTGTTTTAGTTTTTATTAACTAGATTTTTTTATACAATGTATGTATATATGTAAATGTAGATGAACGGTGGAATTTGCATAGATTTTCTGTTTTTTAGTTTTTTATACTTTTAATGTTGTATCATAGCATAGAAAAATGCATAGAAATAAGTTGTATAGTAGAAAGTTGCATAGAAAAAAGTTGACCATGTATTAAAAATATTTTAATGTTAATATATATATCTTAATGTTGTATTTGCAAAAGTTTGTCATGTATTTAGAAATTCAAGTGAAAAAGAATTACAAAAATCACAATCAAGCATTTAAAAAATGTTAAATTTGCGTAGAATTTGTTCTCAACATCTACGATGCCTGGCCCGCATCCTCGTTGTCGACTCGGTGGTGGCAACCTGCTTGAGAGGCGCCATGTCCGGGACTGGCCTCTGCCGGGCTGGCACTGGGAGGTCCTACCTTCCGGGGCGCGCAGCTTGGTGAGGAACCGGGCTCCCATCATCGACCCGGAGCTTCTTTGGTTGTGGTCGCATGGGCCACTTTCGGTGCGGAGGCAGCCTGCCCCCGCGGAGGTGGTATGTCGCTACATGGTTGCGTTGGACGTCAGGATCTCCAATACCTTGTAGGTTCTTCGAGGATCTCACCCGAGTTATGATCATGTGATGGTTCCTTCTCTTCGGGTGTCCACCGCCCGCGCGTCAGGAACCGCGAGTGAACTAGATTCTTCGATAATATTCGGTCTGTATTAGCTAGTGATGTTATATGATAATATTCGAGATGTATTAGTGATAATACTCGAGATGTATTCGAGATTATATTCGATAATATTCGAGATTATATTCGATGATGCATATTATCTGGATTATTCAAGATGTATTAGCGTGATATTATTCGAGATGCATATTATCTACTATGATTCAGTTTTTCCTTATTGATTGCATTCTAATTTGAATACTAAATTGTTTTATCTTTCTTCTGGATTAGTTAATATAAGTTTTGGACGATACCGACAGAGACGAAGAAGAGACCATGTTCGACATCATACGCTCCCCGAGCCCAGAGAATGAACCTGAAGATGACGGCTCGCAATATCTGTACAATTCCGGTGAGGGAGTATTTGATGAAAACGAACAAAGAGACGAAGGCCACAACAATGATGACGAAGGAAATGTTCTTCAATTAACAAAGACCGGCGAGGTATATATATATAAGGCCTCTGGTGATCATTACATGTATTAATTGATTATATATATATATATATATATATATATATATATATATATATATATATATATATATATATATACATAAACACTATTCTGATCACGGGATCCGAATATTATTCTGATCACAACGTGAACTAACTGAGTTACACAACCTGAATTTCCCTCTGTTTTCACGTGCTTTTTTTGCTCGTAGCTCTCCATCCACTCACCGGAATTAAGCAAGTGATATACCGATGGAAATCTGCTGTAAACACGCAACTTTCCCGTGTTGATCATTTTTTCATACTCGCGACGGTTTTTAAAGTTTTTCATCTGAAATTCATTTAGTGTAGTAGTTGAACTTCCTGCTGTTTTCACGTTGAACTTCTGTGACGTATTTTCATTTGTAATTTTCTCATCCATTCGTCAGTGTTACACAAATGATATTCCTTTTGTACAAACCTCTCTCACAATAATTTTTTTAACTTTCTCCGACCGAGGACTTGAACTTACACAAATGATATTCTTGCCATTTTGAAGAAAATTAGAAAATAACGAGATCATGATTTCTGCCTTATCGCGAATGGGAATGCACTGCGTGAAGTAGTTGAACTTCTCGGGCATGTCTGTTTGAACTGCACTCTGTTTTTGACCCGCTATTTTTTGTCCGTAACTCCCAAACCACTTACCGGAATTGAGCAAATGATATACCGATGAAAAGCTGTTGAAAACACGTAACTTTCCCGTGTTGATCAGTTTTCACGCTCGCGATGGTTCAAAAGAATTTTTTGAATATGCAAAAACGTGTTTTAAACGGTATACATAAAAAATTTAAACCGCTCATCGGAATATAGCATATACGGTTGGAAAGCTTATGAAGTTCGGAGTCTCGTAATATAATTTTTGAACTGTGCAGGGTGGTTTGTATTCTTTTATTCTCATCGGAAACGCATTCCGTATAGTAGTTGAACCGCTCGATGTTTTCATATTGGACTTCGGCCACGTATTGTTTGATTGTAATTCATCTCTCGTTCCTCGGAGTTCCACAAATGGTAAATTATTAGAAACTTTTTTAATACAGATAAACTTTTCTTTTCGAACAACACGCACCATCTTGTTTTAACTGTTTTTTGGAATAAGAATGTATATACACCTTGGAAAGTTATTGAATAGGAGAAAACTTTTAAATGTAGAGATTTTTTTCTTCTACTTTGTAATGGATTGAGAGAATTATTTTAATTCACAAAACCAATATCCCTGGCCAAGCACTTGAACTTCTCTTAACAAATTTTTTAGGCTTTGCCTTTTTATTTTTATTTTCTCATATGAAACACACACCATGTAGTACGTGAACTTTAGTCTGTTATCACTTTGAACTGCTCTCTGCTTTATTTGGCCCAAGCCCTAAAACACTCATCAAAATTATGCATGTAAATTCTAGGTTTTTATAATATATGAACTTCTCTACTTTATTAATTTAAACTTCTTAGTTTTATTCTTAGAAAAGAAAAAAATGATTTTTCTATAAACATTGTACAACTTTTTAAAAATTGAACTTCATACTTTAATTTTGCAAAGAAACAAGAAGATTTTAAGTTTTGAACTACTCCATTTTTTAGTTTGAAATTCTTGATTTTCTTTTTAAAATCGAATTGCTCCAAAAAATTAAATGCCAAGAACAACGCTACCCCTTTAGCAATGAAAAAAACTGAATTTTTATAGACATCAAACCGCTCTTTTTTTTCAATTTTTGAACGTCTTTGTGTATTTCTAGAAATGGGAAAATTTGGAGTTTGTTTAGTAAATGTCAATCTTCTTCGTTATTTCAAACCGAACTTCTTGGTTTATTCATTAGTAACGGAAAAAATTCGAGTTGTTGTAATAAATATCGAACTGCTCCGTTTTTTGAAATTGAACTGCTTGGTTTATTATTTAGTAATGAGGAAAATCTGGGGTCTTCATATACATGCATTGAACTATTCTATTTTTTAAAATTAAACTTCTTGGTTTTTTCAATTTGGACTTTTTGGTGTTATTCATTTATAACGGGAAAAAAAATCCTAGTTTTGTAATAAGTATCATACAACTTCTTGGTTATTTCGAACTGAACTTCTTGGTTTATTTGTTACTAACGGGAAAAATTCAAGTTTTTTTAATAAATATTGAACTGCTCCATTTTTTGAAATTGAACTTCTTCGTTTATTATTTAGTAACGAGGAAAATCTGAGTTTTTCATATACATTGAACTATTCTATTTTTTTACCTTTCATAAAAACAACAATATATACTCCACAAACTCGACCTTCGAGAACACAACATTTTTTACCTTTCACAAAAACAATAATCTCTACTACCTAAAAATTACGTAATGTTTCGTCTCCCCCCTTACGTCGAACTCCTTCGTCCTTCGTCGACCCCCCTTCCGTCGCGAGCGCTTATTTTCCTTCAAAAAAAAAAACAATGAGCGCAGCCCAGTTTTCTCCCCCGCCCTGGCCCAACCTTTCCCGTGCTACCCTCGCCCGCCGCCACCTGAGACATTGGCCACCTCCTCCCTCGTCCCCTGCCGCTGCGCGATCTGCCAAGGAGGACGACGATCCTACGATCCAGCCACGGTCGCCTGAAATCTCGCTGGGATGAATCCGATCTCGGCCTCGTCCCAGCCGCCGCCTATTCTGCATTCGCCGGGGTGAAGATGCCTACCTCCCCGCCCCCCTCCTCCCCATACCCTTGTGTCATCCGATGCCAACGAGGACGACCTCCTATGATCTAGCCACGGTTGCGCGGAATCTCGTCGGGACGAAATAGCCCCGCCTTGTCCCAGCCGCCGCCGGTAGAGGCTATTTTCCATAGGCCAAGGCAAGCATCCATGTCCAATGGTGCAAATTTAGGCTGGTTCCATGAGCACTTCGTTCCCCGCCATGCAATCTTCGTTGATTCAGAAAGATGGGAGCTGTCTGTTTAACTATTTCAATCTGCCATTGATCATGCTAATTCTGGTTATATTGGAAACAACATGAACATGCTGCTCTTTTTCCCAATCAGAATACTTCTCTGTGGAGAGCTCGGGCGTCGGTGGCTGTGTCGAAGGAGAGCTCGGGCGTTCGACAGCACGGCCGGCTGATTTGCGACTGGTCGGAGGGTGAGCTTCACAAACCTGTGCGGTGCACATACATGCACATAGGTAACACACTATCTTGGCCGCGCAAGAGCAAGTTCACAGGTGATAAACTATATTCGTGATTTATGTGTTTACTTTTTACCACAATATGTGACACGTCTACAAGTTCTCAAGGCACTGTTTGGCAATTACAGTATACAGACAAAAGAATAAGAGTATACAAGGCAAAACTCTGATCCTTGGAACACACGAGAGCATTGGTGTAGTGCCACACATTATCTGTTCTCAGTTTGACTTATAAGTATTTCCCTATTTCCCTCTCCATTCGTCACTTGAGCTGGAGGAGAAAGGATTGTGTGCCATGGAGGCTATGCGAGAGTAGAAGATGGGGACCGGCCTCCACATGAGGATTCGCAGGATTAGTGCATCGCATTCAAAACTCCCCGCTTCATAATTAGGGCTTTGCACTCAACAGATTAGAAGATGGATTAAGGGTTCACTCAGATCCATGGCCATTGAAGGGCCTTGGGTCTGTTCCGTCCTCACGAGAATGGTTCTTGGCATGAACTATGGGTCTCTATTATCTTCGTCGAAAAGCTGAACATGTTGTGCCTTGTCAATTGCAGTATTGGGCATCTTTTGCACTTGCTCCATAAAAAAATGATCTTGTACAGTACCCACAGCCCAATCCTAATTTGTGATATTTGTATGTAGACTTTCCTGAAAAGTTACTATTTAATGTTTTTTGGTTAGAGAAAAGATCACAGTGGACACAATAACAGAAGCAGCAATTCAATGTTTTATTCAGTTTAACCATGACTATTCTATGAACTAAATTCTGTATCTTTTTCGCCCTTGAATTGGATAATTACCATGGTTTCATCTTTTGACTCAGATATGTGCAAGGAATTGAATAATGCTGTTTTTTTTATCATAATCTGTCCACCGACAATGCATAAGAAAGTAGATATGGAGGACTATTTTATTAGTACTTTGATGCCATTTGATTGTCACACTAAACTAGGTTTTATTGGTTCTTGAGTGAATAGATAGTTGATGGTGGAACAAGGTGCCCCAGATTAATTAGGAAATGAGAAAGTTTCATTTCGGTGATCATATTTTTTTTCACCATAGCAATGCATGTGGATTTAACTATATACAATTTATATATGTCTATTTCATCAACTAATACATGTATTGCACATGCTTTATACTATACCAATAGGAGGGTCAAGAGCTCTTGGTTGATTAATTTTTGAAAGCATGACCTAAATATATCACCAATGCATAAATGACTATTGTTCTCCCATTGCAACGCACGGGCAATTACCTAGTATATAGTAAACATACTTGACCTTTTTGAACACAACATTTTGACCTTCGCAAGAACAAATTAAAAATAAAAAAGTACATGGAGAAGAGGACATAGGAGCCTCGGTTGTAATTTGAGAACGAAGGAAAGCCTCCGCGCAATTGAAGTATGTCGCCGGAGCCGACATGCGCAAAAGGAGCAGCGGCGGAGGACGCAATTTTTATGGCCGGCACAATGCGACTGACGTCACAACTGCATGGGACGGCACCTCCGCGCAATTGAAGCCGAGGTAGACGTGTAGCAAGCTAGGTAGCCTGGGTAGCGGCACGCGCGTGCAGGATTTTTTTTTTTTGACCAGATTAATGCTTTCTCGAATTTTTTAACTTTCAGCATTTCTGTTCATGAACTTTCCCATGTCGTGATGCACACTCTCTAAACAATGTATTTCAACTTTCTTTATTGATAGTAATTGAACTTCAAGTACATTTCTTAATAAAACATTTTTGATTAAGTTAACCTCTTTCTATTTTAGATGTACCTTTTCTGCTATATATGTACATGAACTTTTTCTTCATTTTGCACTTGATATGTCGTGCAAGAGAAGCGTAATGGCAGAACATAGTTTTTTTTTATAAAGCTTCACAAACAGGATTACCAAAAGCCGGGCAACTCCATGCAGTACATGTGCACAGAGGACTTAATATACATGTTTCATAACATTCTTCATTGCAGAAAGCTAGAAAACTCAATTGTTATATATGTCCAGGAGCATCTAATATACGTGTGCACATTGCCTTCTCCAAAGCGGAAGAGATCACCAAGCAAGAAATCCTTTCCTACTGCCAAAAAGAAGTTGGCTTATGAGAAGACTGACAAGGAAACCGATGCCACAATGGCTGCCGAAGTGAAGGCCCATTTTGCACCGAAACCGCCCCCGCCGCCAAAGGAGAAAATACCTGAGGAAGTCCTACAGTACTTTGTGGATATGGCTCGACCGGCTGTGAAGAGAATGGACTCAGACTATGAGCGCTCTATTAAGAAGTCATATCGTGCACAAAAAGAGAAGGTGTCGAGCTCAAGCTCGAGCCAAGCAGGTAGTAAAAAAAGCGGAAAAACTGTTCCCTAGCTGGGAGAATAGGCATGATGCAGGCGTCGGGGAATTTTTTATGTGCATTCTACGTTTGTGAGAAAATTCGCTTTATGATAGAAAGGAGCAAAAGTGGAAGAAATTTTTTTGTACGTAAACATAATTCACAATTCTTTTTATCATGATCTAATATATATACACACAACTAATATATTCATATTGATCTTCTTTTTTAATAAAGATGAAAGAGATGCGGGATAAGCTCCGACCAACGGACCCCATACGAGCACTTCAAGAGAAAATGGCGGGATTTTTGCTTGACCAGGTCATAGATCCCGAAGGAGAATACCATTACACCTAATGCCTGCGTGTAATGATTTAATTTACAAATTGTAGGAGAAATTGTATATACCAAATTGTGTGTGTGTATATATATATGTGTGTGTGTGTGTGTGTGTTTGTGTTTGTGTGTGTGTGTGTATGCGTGGTCGTACGAGAAATTCTATGATATATGATTGGTTGTACGAGAAATTCTATTATATATGATGTGTACAGTATGTAGTAGCAGTGGCACTTGACGACTGCAGTAGCGTAAAATATGTTTGAAATGAAAATAAATTAAATAGAAAACACAAAACAAAAAGGAAAAATAAACCATAATTAAGAAATCCTAAAACCCTAAACCCTAAACCTCTAGTCCCGGTTGGTGTCAACAACCGGGACTAAAGGTCCCCCAGCCCCCGGCGCGGGCTCGTGCCACGTGGTGGGCCTTTGGTCCTGGGCGGTGACGAACCGGGACTAAAGGGCCCCCCCTCGTGAATCGGGACTAAAGGCCCTTACGAGCCGGGACTAAAGGCTGATTCTGCACTAGTGTACGCACGAATCGCGGGATAGATCCCGCGCCCCTGCGGTACCCGATAGAAACCGGTACCGCTAGTTTTTCATGTCGCATACAAAATGACAAAAGTATAATTACCTACCTGCAATTGGAAAAGGCTTCAAAGGAATACCATTCCTGCTCGGTACAAAATGAAGGTATAGATCATTGTTATCTATAATGCTAAAACATCACCCTCTTGCACAACATAATCTTCCACCAATGGTTGCCAGCTTGGACCATGAAATTTGGTTCTGTGCTCACTGTGGCCCACCGTTAACCCCATTGGTCCCCTTTCTCTTATCTTATTAAAAATAAAAAATAGCATACGCAAATGTGCAAAGCTTCCACACGGGCATGGCGTGCTGCCGCACCTCCGCCTGCTAGTACTACTGACGGGTGTCAACTTGCGCTACCGGTCAGTGGAGACTCCTCATCAGTAGTGTGTCATCCAAATCTCGTTGGTCAGACACTACCGACGAATGCTCAACATGCCATGCAAAAATCAAAAACCGACGGCTAGGGTTCACACAGGCTCTCCTATTTCTCTCTTTTTTTAGGAGAAAGACAGGAGCTCTGCAGAATTCTTGAGAGAAAACAAAAATTCCTAATGGGCCAATTTATGAAGGAAATTAGGCCAAAAAACACACAATTGATTAAAGGACAACGATGCTAAAGCCCCCCAAAAAATGAAAAATGAAACAACAATGCTGTCCGGCATATTCGAACTCCTCCCGCAACATGCTCACAACCTGCAGATGAGTGGGCGAACTCTTCGTAGATGCCCTCAAGAAGGAAACAACGCCAAACATCGACACGCGCCGAAGACTTTCGCCCAAAGCCACCCAAAACAGCCCCGCCAGGCCTCAAGATAAGGCCGGCCACACCAACATCCCCCATGGCAACCCACAAACCAACATGCCATAGTCTTGTGGAGAGAAGGAACTCTTCGCGGTGACAACTCTAAAGAAGGTGGGTACCAAAACGCCATCGTCGTATCCTTCAACCCCATCAAACCAAGGCCTTTGCCTAGAGCCCTAGGCCCCTCCCCTACCCAAGCCCCAGAGAATTATAGCGCTTCGCAAGAGAAGATGAGTCTACAAGCTAATAAATGAAGACAAATGTGACACTACTACCATGTTACTTTGCACTATGGAGATAGTAATTTAAACTAGTATCATATGCATGACACTAGTATAAGTTACACTCCACTATGACCAGCCTAGGGCAGATTTTCCTCTTCTCTCTCCTACTTTTTTCAATCGAATTTTTTGCACGTGCACAGATAATCGACTTCTTGCAACCAAGCAAGAAAATACAGTTTAACAAAACAGATAATGAGTTAAGAAACATAATAGCATCCACAACAGACGTACATGCATGATCAAATCAATCGACATGAAAGTACTGATCTATATTTTATAGAGTATTTACACCAACGAGTCAAGGATCCTCTGTTCCTCTCTAGCGACCTCGTTCCATTGATGACCCAGGAAGAGTCCCCAGCAGACGGAGACGGCCATGCCGGTATACCCGATGACACGCGAGGCGAGGTACACCGCCGGTCCGGGGGTGTAGACTTGGAAGTAGGCGAGGAGGAACGAGGAGCCAACGAGGATGACGGCGTAGAGCAGATTCCCCCACCATAGGTTTCTGCGCCGGCTGCGCTGGTCGGCGTACGCGGCGGCAAGCGGGTCCTCGATATCATCACCCATCGTCGATCGATCTGATCTGTGCGAGGATTTGTGGCGATCGATTCTTTTGAGGATCTAATTAGGTTGAGTATTGTTTACAACTCGACCGGTGGCTGGTTTGAGTTGAGTAGCCCTATTCCTTGTACGAGTAGGTCTCTGAAACCGCCTAATGTAATGTCATGTACGTACACGTACTCGTACAAAGGTGAGTCACAGTCACCTGAAACAGACACGAGAAAGGACTCCCGTACGCGTCGCTCCCTAGTCGCCGCCGTCCCCACTCCTCCTGTCCGCCGTCGTCGGAGGAGGACGGCAGGCAAAGCCCAGCCTGGTGGGCCCTCGTCTTCTCGTCTCCGTGGGAGATCTATGGCCTGGAGCGCAGCTGCGGCCCTAGACGTTAGCCATGCGCGAGGCGGAGCTTGGATCCGGCTGCGGCGGCCTCGGAGTGGTGATCGTGGGGCTGCCGGTGGCTGCAAAGGCGCCGGCGATGGCCCGATGGCGGTGCCGTGATCATGGCGCCCTCATTCTTCAGGGCGCCTACCGAGTTGGGTCGGCTGTGGCTCGTGTTGGAGAGGTGGTGGCCGCTGCTGCGTGGCAGCATGGTAAGCGGTGAAAACTGAGCCTACTTTCGTCCGGTGGAAATCTGGCACGTCGCTCGGGAAGGGGAGGCGGGACTGCCGCGCCGGTGAAAACTAAGCCGACTTAGGTCATGGCAAATGATGGAGATGGCGGCATCCACGCGTCATTGCTTTGATGAAGGCATCTTCATTACAGGTCTCGTCTCCTCGCTCGGACTACTCCGGGGGAAACCCTAGATTAAACGATGGTGATGCTTGATGTCGTTCTCCCTCCCGAGGGCATCATTTTAGAGCAGCCACTGAAGGGATTAGGAGGTCGATCAGCGTCGTATATACCACGTCGACGATGGCGGGTCTCGGCGGCGGATGCGTCTGGATGGACGAGCGCAGGGTGGTGCTGTTGTTTGGCTTTGACTGAATAGTGAATAGTGACAGCTTTGACTGAATAGTATTTTGACACTATTCGCGATCAATTTTGTCTTTTTTGTTTCTATTAATGTTGGTCAAATTAGGAGCTAAAACCTTTTGAGGTTGAAACATCAACATTGATGTTTGTCTACAAAGTTTTTCAGAATGTTTGAACATATACATTTAAAAAAAAACCGATCTCATTGATCTCACCCAATGTGAAATCTCACACAAGTTTTTCCCAGGATAATGTGGATCTCTGACCTAAAGATGGATCCACTATTCTATGGTGACGACTTTTGAACCGTGTGCATTTAATGCGTGCTAAGGGTCTTTTGGATCGGATGTGTGCTCCCGGTATGCCATGCAAGCAACTCGGTGATGATCCCGGTTCTAGATGATGAGGCATTGTGATGGCATCCCCTATTGTCCAGTTTGTAGGTGTGAAATAATGGCTTCGAATTGTTTGATGTATATTTTTGTCAGATCTTTGTTAAATAATAATTTGATAAAAACAGTTGTGTGCATGTTTTAAGGAGATGCCGGGTTTTGAGCTCCTTTTCTAAAAACGAACGTACTCCTACGACGACGGTTGCAGGTGATCAATTCCACGGCTGTACCAACAACTACAACTAATCGATCCCGCCATAAGGAAATGCCTGCCTTATCTCTTGCTTCTTTAAATTGATGATGAGCCAAAAGAGTAATATCCAAAATAATGTTCCTATTAACTAATATAAGGTAGTCTCTTTGACACTTCCAAAGGATTGTAAGAAGCACCTCCGGCCAAATACTACCATCATAGGGAGTTAACGTGGGAGCCCGGAGTGATCTCTAGGTGTTGCCAAATCCGCTCGGCTTTCAGGCAGCCGAGGAAGAGGTGGCCATCATGCTCGGAAGAGTGTCCGCGTCGCAGGTAGTCACCGTTGGTGAAGATATGTTTGTTTAGCATATTTGTGTTTGCGCTTTACCGTGCTCGAACTAGTAGCCACCCGAAGCTTTTCACCTTATTAGGGAATTTGTAGCTTCAAATTAGGTTTGTATGATCAAACTCGTCTGGTTCATGCATAAAGATATTGTATGCCTTTTTGGATTTGTTATTGTCATGGATGAGTAAACGATGATACGACTCTTCATTGAACTGAAAATCACAAATAATCAGTTAAATTACAGAGAAATATGCAAATGAACTTTGAAAGAAATCGATATGTTTGCAATGCATCGACATCCAACTTTGGTACATGGACCCCTACGATACAACAGTAATTAATTAAAACTATAACAAAAAGTTAGCATTTTCTGTAATTATCTTGACCAACAACGAATGTAAATTCGGTCGGCGAGGATCATCTTTGGGGAGAGAAGTTTCATGGAGGATCGAGGGGCTAGGGCCTTTCTAGGAGGAGGATTGTCCATCTGCAATTCGAGGAGACTATCTTGGGAAAGGAGGAGGCGCACAATCCAGATCTAATTTGGGTGAGAAAGAGAGGCCAACTTCGAGGGCTGGAGGGAGGAGAAATAGGCTGCAAAGAGATTTAAGCTGGACCGTGGAGAAGATCAACGGTGCCTAGCTGGCAAAGGCTCGGACGACACGGCGCGACAGCACTCCAGAGCTGCTCATTGTGGCAGATTGACGCCGAATCGCACAGGGGAGCCAAGCGAGCAACCGAAATTGGCCAGCTCATTTAGTTGTCCATTGGTTTTTTTTTCCCTTTTTTCTTCTCCTATTGTTTTCCTCAGTTTCTTTTTAAAATTTTCAAAATTTTCATTTAACAAAATGTTCTCCATTGTTGTTCAGAATTTACCAAAAAAATAGGGTTCTCAAAAAATGGTCTGGAATTCAAAAATATGTGTTTCAAATATAATTCACAAATTCACAAAATATTCAGGAATTTACAAAAAATATTTTATTTTTCAAAAGTTGTTCAAAATTTTAAAACTGTTCTCATTTTCAAAATTTGTTTACAAAACCAAATAATGTTCATGTGTTCAAAAACTCAGTAATTTTCAAAAAATGTTCGTGTTTTACAAAAATGTTCTGAAATTTCCAAAATTGCCTGCATTTTCAAAACATATTCGCTTTTATACAAGAAAAGTTTGAAATATAAAAACTGCTAAAAATCCAGTTGCTACAGTAACAATGTCGCTACAATATCAGGTTGGTATAGTGCAAGTACATTTTTTAGGGCCGCGCTATTGTTTCTAGTTGGCCTGTTCCCATTAGCGACGCTCTGTGCATCTGGGCGACATTTGGAAGCACGGAGCGTCTAGTAGGAATATTTTTTAGTCGCGACATTTTCTGCAATTGTTGACAATTTTGAAATCATGGAATTTTCTTTGAAAGTTTAAAACATTTTTGAGAAACGTGATTTTCTTTTGGAATTCTGAGATATCTTTAAAGCATGAATGTTTGTTAAAAAAAATCTGAAGGAAACTTGAAATTTCTGAACAATTTTTGAAAATTTTGGAAAAAAAATTGCACATTTGTAAAAAAAAAATTGTAAAATAAAAGAACAAAAAAAAAAGGAAAACCGCTACAAACCATTAAAGAAAACAACAAAATGAGAACAATTCACAAACTTTTTTGCATTGTATAAATTTTTTCAAAAATTTCACGCGGACCTGACTTTTTTGTTGACAGTTCCAGTCACGCAAGGATGACAAATTCTAGTGACACACGGCAAGTTTCTGTCGAAAAGAAACTAAAGCACGAAAGTTGACATGCTTGTTAACTAAAGTTGCCATCTTCACGCCACTAAACTTGCCGTCGAAAATGTTCGGAGTTGTCATGTGCTCGTACCTGACGTCTGGCACTTATCAAGGTCTTTTTGGAATCACGTGATTATTTATTTAAAATGTCATGTATAATTTTTTAACAGAAATAATTTTTTTTTTTACATTGCGCAAACATTTTTTACAACTTGTCAGGGGTTGACGTCTGGCACTGAAGTCACATATTAAGTCTTTCGATAAAGGGTGGATTTTATTTACTCAGAATGAAGTCACATATTATTTAAGGGGATGCATTCACAACTCGGAGAAATAGACCGGCCTTCGTATTAAGGGCTTCGGTGCATGCTGCCTCGATGATACTATCTCTATACTAATTTCCCCAACTACAAGTATTTCGGTACAGAGAGAGTATATAGCACAAACCGGATTCAACATGACTTGATTGTGCGTTGGCAGCACCGACGGCTCCATCGTGACGACGGCGAGCTCGTCGTGTTTGAGGCGGCGATCGGGGCCGGCCGTTCTCTAGAGCAGCAGAGCACCACCGGCACCGGGTATGAAGTCCAAGGCCGAAACAGGGGAGGTTGCGCGTAGCTGGAGCATGATTTATTTATGTAACGAAGTTGGAGCATGATTTATTTATTGATTGTCTTCCTTATGAGTGTCGGTCGGAGACGAGCGATGGTCTTTTCCTACCAATCTATCCCCCCTACGAGCATGTGCGTAGTACTTTGTTTCGATGACTAATAGCTTTTTGCAATAAGTATGTGAGTTCTTTATGACTAATGTTGAGTCCATGGATTATACGCACTCTCACCCTTCCATCATTGCTAGCCTCTCTAGTACCATGCAACTTTCGCCTGTATCATACACCCACCTTTTACCTTCCTCAAAACAGCCACCATACCTACCTATTATGGCATTTTCATAGCCAATCCGAGATATATTGCCATGTAACTTCCACCGTTCCGTTTTATTATGACACGTTCTATCATTGTCATATTGTTTTGCATGATCGTGTAGTTGACATAGTATTTGTGGCAAAGCCACCGTTCATAATTTTCATACATGTCACTCTTGAGTCATTGCACATCCCGGTACACCGCCGGAGGAATTCATATAGATTCATATTTTGTTCTAAATATCGAGTTGTAATTTTTGAGTTGTAAGTAAATAAAAGTGTGATGATCATCATTATTAGAGCATTGTCCCATGTGAGGAAAGGATGATGGAAGCTATGATTCCCTCACAAGTTGGGATGAGCCTCCGGACTTTACAAAAAAATAAAAAAGGGCAAGGAAGCCCACAAAAAAAACAGGCCAAGAAGCCCACCAAAATAAAAAAATAAAAAAAATGAGAGAAAAGAGAGAAGGGCAATGTTACTATCCTTTTTCCACACTTGTGCTTCAAAGTAGCACCAAGATCTTCATGATAGAGAGTCTCCTATATTGTCACTTTCATATACTAGTAAGAATTTTTCATTATAGAAGTTGGCTTGTATATTCCAATGATGGGCTTCCTCAAATTGCCCTAGGTCTTCGTGAGTGTAACACCCCTATGTAATTGCCACTGTGATCAGCTGATGATAATGCCAAGTCATGACCATTTGCAGTGCCAAGTCACTTGGATTAGGGAAACACATCAAATTCAATTCTGAAAATCAACTCAAATTCAAAAGTGCAAAATAACTTTGTTCAAACCTTATTGGAAAAATGTTCATTAAATAGCAAATATTCCAGAAGCACTCAAAAAATTATAACTAAGGCTACTTGAGTTAGTTACATGACTCAAACAAGATGAAACAGCAACAGAACAGCACTAATTAAATCATTTGTAATTAAATTAATTCCAAATAAAATCCTGCTCTGTCCAAACTAGTTTTTGGAGGCTAGAAATATTGCATTGCAATATATGGGCCAAGTCTCATATTTTATAAAAGTGCACAAGTGGCCTAACTAATTCAAGACAGAAAAATAAATAAAAGAAAAACACAAAATAGAAACAGAAAATATAAAACGAGGCACTGTGCACTGGGCCTAAGTGCACAGTGCCACGATCCGGCCCAGCTGGCCTATCCCCCTCCTTCTCTCCCCTGCGTGTCGGCCGCGCCATGGCCAAGCACGCGCGCGCCGGCGCGGCGTCGACACGCCGACGCCACCGACACCGCGAAGGGATAAGGGCGACGCCCGAGCCATCCCCCCTGGCCTCCGCCTCATTCTTCCCCTCTCTCCCTCGCTCGCACCGTTCCCTTCCCCTTCAGATCCCCCTCAACCGAACGCCGCCGTCGCCGTCGCTCGCCATTGCCGCGGCCACGGCCATCAAGTCACCCCGCCGGCGTGTTCGTTGACTCTGTCTTCGTCTTCCTCGTCATCGGGTGGTAGCAGCTGGAGCCCGAAGCCACCGCAACGCCGGAATCGCCCCGTCCCCTTCCGTTCGGTCGCCGCCGATCTCCCCGTCTCCGGCGAGCCCCTGCTGCTACTAAGCTAACGAAGGCTTTTCTTAGCCGCTAGGTGAGCTCTGCCCCTTCTCCTGCTTCCTTCCCGCATACTTGGACGCCTCCGACGAGTTGCCACCGTAGCCGTGCTCCGACCGCCGCCACGTTAGCCATTGCCGTGCTCCCGAGCCTCTGCAGCTCGAACCAGTGGCGCCAACGCGCTCCTGGTGAGCCATAGCTGCCCCCTAGCTAGTTAGGTGGCCCGGCCGCGCGCCCAAACGCCGAACCCGACGAGCTCAGGCTTCGGCCTACGCCACGGCTCATCGCCGACACCATTTCTGGCCGAGTCCGGCCCTGCCACCACCACCAGATGACGCGGCGATGAGTCCTCGATCGAACGCAGCCAACCGCGCACGAAATGGTGCACTATAAGGCAAATCCGACGCGCTCCGGCGATCTCCCGCCACGGATCTGGTCGCCGGCGTATTTCCGGCGACGCCGCTGACGTGGACGCGTGGGGCCCACCCCCTGAGAGACTGCCAGTGGGCCCCAGCATCTCCGTTGACCATGTTGACCTGGTCAACGTGGTTCAACCACGGTAGATGACATGTGGGCCCTCTCTGTTAAATTTAGTCTAATTAAACTGTTTAATTAAAAATCTAATTAGCTCAGCCTAAACACTCACTGACAGAGGGGCCCCAACCTGTTTAATTAGTCCTGTTAGTTAATTTAAAAAATACACTGTTAAATAACAGAGGCTGACATGTGGGTCCCACTGGACCCACATGTCAGGTTTGACCTGGTCAGCCGACCTGTTGACCTGCTAACGTCAGCATTGCATCATGCTGATGTCATAATTCCTTTTTCTGCTAAATTAGATAATTCCAGAAAATAGCTTAAATCTTTAGATATTCATAACTTTTAAACCGTAGCTCAGATTGAAAAAGTTAAAACATGAAAGTTGCTCAGAACGACGAGACAAGTTTGATCATGCCGTCTGTTTCCTTGCCGGAACCCCCCTACGTAGGAGAACTCATAACTCCAAGCCCGATTCCGGCAGATGAATAGTGCACACACTCCGGGTAATAAATCCCGCGATAATCCTAAAAATAACTAAAATGACTTAGATGCATCTTTAGACAACCCTGCACTGCAACGTAGCATAGCATGCACTCTGTTGCATTTGCTTGCATTATGTTTACCTGTTTCTTCCCCCTCTTCTCTCTCGGTAGACCCCGACGATGACGTAGCTCCCGAGGCAGACGCAGCTCCGGAGTATGACTACGTCCCCGACGACACCACTGACGACCTTGCCCTTGCCGCAGAGCAAACAGGCAAGCACCTCCATTTTGAGCATTCCGATATCGCCCATTCTCTTCTCTCTCATGCTTGCATTAGAATTGCTGCTGCTACTGCTTTACCTATTCTGATGCATAGCCTGTTTATTGTATCCTGCTCTTGTTACCTGCTGCTTATCCTAAACTGCTTAGTATAGGTTGGGTAGAGACCATATGAGACCCCACTTATCCCGACTGCCCCGCTAGAGAATCAGAAGACCCGTTCACGGGATCGAAGACCAGGACCTGGCACCGCACATCACTTTCCCCCTAGTTGCTCGACACTAATGGGATACTATCGAGTGCCGAGGGTGATACCTCGTCAGCACTTACGATGATAACCTTGTGGATTAGTTAATCGGTCGTGGTAAGCGAGGGTGATTCCTCCTACACCACCCTCGATACGGACGTCGTCGTGCAACACTTCAAGTATGGACCTCGAGGGTGATTCCTCTTCCGTTCACCTTGACTTTAACATTGGGTGGAACTCCGTTGAGGGTGATACCTCAGGGTTCCCTTGGTGTTGGACACACTGTTACTATGGATATTATAACGTTGCACTGAACCATGTTACTAAAGACGGGTCGGCCCTGAGGGGTACCCGCGCGAGCATATTGCAAAGTGATGTGGAATCGGGTGTACCTGGAGGGTACCCGAGAGTTGAACATGAGGCGTGGCGGGGCCTTCCTAGCCCTTGCCGCAAGTCCTCGAGACGGGGCGACGGGGTCACATCTTTCGTGAGTCTCTGCTCGTTACCGCGCATTCCTAAACCACTAAACGGTTTGGATATTTGATCCGAGGGGCCTCTGGCCTGATAGCACTAACCATCACGTGGGCATAGTATGTGCGTTCTGCGTCGTATACTTCAGCCGAAGCTTAATAGACGTCAGCGTTTAAGCGGCACAAGCTGGGTTGGACTGGGAGCACAACCGCGCTTGTATAAGGGGTTGCTAGGTCTGCTCACCGGCGGTGTACGCAACATGCAGGAGCCTCCGGGACAATGGCCCAAGACCCCTGGGGGCATAGGTTAGTCCGGCGTGCTGACCTCTCTGTTAAGTATTTGGTCGGGTTGCGGCGTGTTGCTTAGCCGAGGCCGGGCATGACCCAGTAAAGTGTGTCCGGCCAGAGTTAAGCGAGCGTGGTGGGTAAGTTGGTGCACCCCTGCAGGGAAGAAACTTCTATCGATAGCCTGTCCTACGGTAACAGACACTCGGAGTTGTATCCCGATCAGTACAACTAGAACATGAGATGAAAACTGGATAGTACGGCTCTGGGATTGCTTTCTCGCAGGGAGTCGAGAAAGGATCTCAGGTCGAGGTTGATGACACCACTACTACTTTACTTTATGCTTAACTGCACTCTTCTAATGCTACAAGACTGATGAAGATGTTGAAGATGCTAGTCTTCGATAGGACTAGGCCTTCCCCCTCTATTCTAGCATTTCTACAGCCCAGTCCACATATACAGCCCCCTTTGAAAATGTTGCATATGTAGTGTAGATCCTTGCTTGCTGAGTACTTCGAATGAGTACTCACGTTTGCTTTATTTTCTTTTTCCCCCATATTCCCTTTGCTGCTTCCAGACGACGGAGCCCCTGAGCCAGACGCCCCCGTCGATGACTACTACTACTACCCGTCCGGTGAGTACTACTACTACGAGGAGCCGGCTGACGACTAGGAGTAGGATCGGAGGGTCCAAGGCAGGAGGCCTACGCCTTTCGATCGTAGTGTTTTTTTTGACCCGCCTCTGTGAAGGCTTATCTCCTTTCTGTAAAATATCTGTACCCAGATATCTAATGCTTCCGCTGACACTTGTATGCCATCGAGCTATGTATTCGAGCCCTCGAGGCCCTCGCTTGTAATATAAAGCTTGTATGTCTTTATTTATGTTATAGAGTTGTGTTGTGATATCTTCAAGTGAGTCCTTAGGCTTAATCGTGTGCATTTGCGTGTATGGTTAGTGCACGATTAAGCTGGGGTCGTCACAGTGAGCAAGCGAGTTGGATGCACACCCACTTAGTTTCTTTTTGAGCTTTCATAAACTTATAGCTCTAGTGCATCTGTTGCATGGTAATCCCTACTCACTCACATTGATATCTATTGATGGGAATCTCCATAGCCCGTTGATACGCCTAGTTGATGTGAGACTATCTCCTTCTTTTTGTCTTCTCCACAACCACCATATTCTATTTCACCTATAGTGCTATGTCCATGGCTCACGCTCATGTATTGCGTGAAAGTTGAAAAGGTTTGAGAACATCAAAAGTATGAAACAATTGCTTGGCTTATCATTGGGGTTGTGCATGATTTGAATACTTTGTGTGATGAAGATGGAGCATAGCCAGACTATATGATTTTGTACGGATAGCTTTCTTTGGCCATTTATTTTGAGAAGACATGATTGCTTTATTAGTATGCTTCAAGTACTATTGTTTTTATGTCAATATTAAACTTTTATTTTGAATCTTATGGATCTAAACATTCATGCCACAATAAAGAAAATTACATGGATAAATATGTTAGGTAGCATTCCACATCAAAAATTCTATTTTTATCATTTACCTACTCGAGGACGAGCAGGAATTAAGCTTGGTGATGCTTGATACATCTCCAACGTATCTATAATTTTTCATTGTTCCATGCTATTATATTATCTGTTTTGGATGTTTTATGTGCATTAATATGCTATTTTATATTATTTTTGGGACTAACCTATTAACCTAGAGCCCAGTGCCAGTTTCAGTTTTTTCCTTGTTTTTGAGCTTCGCAGAAAAGGAATACCAAACGGAATAAAACTTCACGTTGATTTTTCTTGGACCAGAAGACACCCAGGGGACTTGGAGTCCAAGTCAGAAGAGTCGCGAGGCGGCGGCAAGGGTGGAGGGCGCGCCCTAGGGGGGGCGCCCCCTACCTTGCCACCTCCTCGGGACTCCTCTGACCTAGCCTTCCTCCTATATATTCACATATATTCCAGAACCACCAAAAGCATCCACAAAAACACTTTTCCACCGCTGCAACCTTCTGTTCCCGTGAGATCCCATCTTGGGGCCTTTTCCGGCATCCTGCCGGAGGGGGATTCGATCATGGAGGGCATCTACATCAACTCTATTGCCCTTCTGATGAAGCGTGAGTAGTTTACCACAGACCTTTGGGTCCATATCTAGTAGCTAGATGGCTTCTTCTATCTCTTTGATTCTCAATACCATGTTCTCCTCGATGTTCTTGGAGATCTATCCGATGTAATCTTCTTTTGCGGTGTGTTTGTCGAGATCATTGTGGATTTATGATCAGCTTATCTATGAATATTATTTGATCTTCTATGAATTCTTATATGCATGATTTGATATCTTTGTATTTCTCTTTGAATTATCGGTTTGGTTTGGCCAACTAGATTGGTTTTTTTTGCAATGGGAGAGGTGCTTAGCTTTGGGTTCAATCTTGAGTGATTTCACCTAGTGACAAAGTAGGGGTAGCGAGACACGTATTGAATTGTTGCCATCGAGGATAAAAAGATGGGGTTTTCATCATATTGCTTGAGTTTATTCCTCTACATCATGTCATCTTACTTAAGGCGTTACTCCGTTCTTTATGAACTTAATACTCTAGATGCATGCTGGATAGCGGTCGATGTGTGGAGTAATAGTAGTAGATGCAGGCAGGAGTCGGTCTACTTGACACGGATGTGATGCCTATATTACATAATCATTGCCTTGGATATCATCGTAACTTTGCGCTTTTCTATCAATTGCTCGACAGTAATTTGTTCGCCCACCGTATTATTTGCCTTCATGAGAGAAGCCTCTAGTGAAACCTATGGCCCCCGGGTCTATTTTCCATCATATTAGTTTCTGATCTACTGTTTTGCAATCTTTTATTTTTAGATCTATAAACGAAAAAACCCAAAAATATTTTATCTTTTGTTTAGTTTTATTTATCTCTATCAGATCTCACCTTTGCAAGTGACCGCGAAGGGATTCACAACCCCTTTATCGCGTTGGGTGCAAGTGTTTGATTGTTTGTGCAGGTGCATTGATTGGGGACTTGCGTGTTTCTCCTACTGGATTGATACATTGGTTCTTAACTGAGGGAAATACTTATCTCTACTGTGCTGCATCACGCTTTCCTCTTCAAGGGAAAAACCAACGCAAGCTCAAGAAGTAGCAGTTAGCTATAATCTTTGCTAAAAACCTGGGTGCTACTTAAGCTTATTTATATAAACAAGAGCAAAAGAGTTCGTAAAAGTTTTTCTTTTCCACTTTCAGTTTATCAATTGAATTGCTTGAGGACAAGCAAAGGTTTAAGCTTTGGGGAGTTGATACGTCTCCGTCGTACCTAACGCTTTTCCTCTTGTTTTGGACTCTAATTTGAATGAAACTAACCCGGACTGACGCTGTTTTCAGCAGAACTACCATGGTGTGGTTTTTGTGCAGAAATAAAAGTTCTCAGATTGGAACGAAACTTTGCGAGGATTTTTTATACAATAAAAGAGAATTACTAGAGCCAAGAACCACTGGAGGGGGGCACCTGGGTGGGCACAACCCACCAGGGCGCGCCCCACCCTCTCCTGACGCGTCCAGGTGGGTTGTCCCCACCTGGTGGCCCCGCAGACCTCAACCCTGATACTATAAAATCACATTTTCGGAGAAAAAATCAGGGAGAAAGAATTATCGCGTTTCACGAGACGGAGCCACCGCCACCTCCTGTTCTTCATCGGGAGGCCAGATCTGGAGTCCGTTTGGGGCTCCGGAGAGGGGGATCTTCGATCTTCGTCATCACCAACCCTTATCCATCGCCAATTCCATGATGCTCCCCACGGGGAGTGAGTAATTCCTTCGTAGGCTCGCTGGTCAGCGAGGAGTTGGATGAGATTCATCATGTAATCGAGTTAGTGTTAGGGCTTGATCCCTAGTATCCATTATGTTCTGAGATTGATGTTGCTATGACTTTGCCATGCTTAATGCTTGTCACTTTGGGCCCGGGTGCCATGATTTCAGATCTGAACCGTTTATGTTATCACCATTATATCTATGTTCTAGATCCGATCTTGCAAGTTATAGTCACCTCTTACGTGTTATGATCCGCAAACCCCGGAGTGACAGAAGTTGGGATACTTTCCGGTGATGACCGTAGTTTGAGGAGTTCATGTATTCACTATGTGTCAATGCTTTGTTCTGGTTCTCTATGAAAAGGAGGCCTTAATATCCCTTAGTTTCCATTTGGACCCCGCTGTCACAGGAGGGTAGGACAAAAGATGTCATGCAAGTTCTTTCCATAAGCACGTATGACAATATACGGAATACATGCCTACATTATATTTATGAACTGGAGCTAGTGCCGTATCGCCCTAGGTTATGACTGTTATATGATGAATATCATCCAACGAATTCACCGATCCAATGCCTACGAATTTCTCTCATAATTGTTCCTGCTAAGTTACTGTTGCTATTGTTACTGTTACACTTGCTACAAAATCATTGCTATCACTGTTACCATTACTATTGTTGTTGCTACTACTATCAAAACTATCATACTACTTTGCTACTGATCACTTTGCTGCAGATAATTAATCTCCAGGTGTGGTTGAATTGACAACTCAGCTGCTAATACTTGCAAATATTCTTTGGCTCCCCTTGTGTCGAATCAATAAATTTGGGTTGAATACTCTACCCTCGAAAACTGTTGTGATCCCCTATACTTGTGGGTTATCAGTCACTGCCCTCGTCAATGTAATACGACGGCTCACTTGTTGGCTGGTCTGGAGTGCTTGTACCTAAGGGCAGCCAAACTGTTTGGCTTACGGACCTGCCTTGAGATGTAATGTGTGCTGCGGTGGCCGATTGTGTCATGACCACAAGCTAATGGAATGCTTGGTGTTCCACGTAAAGAAAAAACACTAGCACAGAATAGATCTAGATGCCGCCGGGGACGAAACCACTTGGAGCAAAAGAATGGCCACAATAGCATGTAGCTAGCGAGTTACCGGAAGCTGGAGATGAACCGCCTCCCATCCGGCTCGCTGGCCGGGAGGAATAACCAAAGTTGACAACTACACATGGTCGCCACTCGATATATAGGTGATGTGCGTCGGAGGCCGACTCCAACTTTGGAGTGCATCTCGTAACATCCCTACCAGCTACTATGTTGTATCATTTGGCCAATACCCCTCCTCTCCTCGCGCCGTCCCCGCGGGCGGCTTTGGGGAGCCCAGATCTGCCGCCCCTCGCCCCTCCTCGCCGTCACCGCCAGCGCAGTTCGCCGGGCAAAGCCCGCTCGACCTAGGCTGCGGCGGAGACTTCTTCTCCTCCCGCCCGAGGATGGTAGCGCAGGACGCTTTCTTCAAGTGGCGGCAAGGCGTGGCCGTGGGGCATGGCGGCATGATGGTACGGGCTGGCGGCGGTGGCTTCTACGCGTACGTGGCATTGTCCTCTCCTGGGCCAGCGGGGGGTCTGGTATAGGGCTCTCCGGTGGTGCGGCTGGGGCTTGCAGGCGGCTCTGCTGCTCGCGCGGCGGGGCTGCTGGCTGGTCAGGCGGCGACGACCTGGAGCCTACTTCCAGTCCCCGGTGGAGATGGCGGCCATCTGTACACAAGGTTTGATGGAGGTTCTTCGAACAAATCTGGGTGAAAACCTTGCGCTCGGCTAGATGCCAAGGTCGACGATGGCGGCTGATACGTCTCCAACATACCTATAATTTATGAAGTATTCATGCCATAATTACAACAATTTTATATGGTTCTGGTATGATTTGATTAGAACTAACCCGGACTGACGCTGTTTTCAGCAGACCTACCGTGGTGTCGTTTTGTGTGTAGAAATAAAATTTCTCGGAATGGGCTGAAAATTTACGGTGATTTTTTATGGACCAAAACAGACCCCCGAAGCACAAGAGCTGGGCTAGGAAGTGGACGAGGAAGCCACAAGCCTGGGTGGCGCGCCCACCCCCCTAGGGCGCGCCCTCCGAGCTTGTGGGCCCCTCGAGCACCTCCTTGATTTGAGATCGACGCCAAAAATTCCTATAAATACCAAAACCCCCGAAAAGAACCCTAGATGAGAAGTTCCGTCGCCGCAAGCCTCTGTAGCCACGAAAAACCAATCGGGGCCCCATTCCGGCACCCTGCCAGATGGGGAATCGTCACCGGAGGCCATCTTTGTCATCCCGGCACTCTCCATGACGAGGAGGGAGTAGTTTACCCTCGGGGTTGAGGGTATGTACCAGTAGCTATGTGTTTGATCTCTCTCTCTCTCTCTCTCTTGTGTTCTTGATTTGGCACGATCTTGATGTATCGCGAGCTTTGTTACTATAGTTGGATCATATGGTGTTTCTCCCTCTCTATCTTCTTGTGATGAATTGGGTTTTACCTTTGAGGTTCCACTATTATCGGATTGAATACTTTTATAGATTTGAGAACACTTGATGTATGTCTTGCGTGGGATACCCGTGGTGACAATGGGGTGTTCTATTGATTCACTTGATGTATGTTTTGGCACTCAACTCGCGGATTCCCGAGGGGACATTGGGGTAATCTATGCATAGGGGTTGATGCACGTTTTCGTCCTTGTTTCTCCGGTAGAAATCTTGGGGCACTCTTTGAAGTTCTTTGTGTTGGATTGAATATTATGAATCTGAAGTTGTTTGATGCATATTGTATAATTGACCCACAGATACTTGTGGTGACATTGCAGTATCTAGGTGACATTAGGGTTGATTGATGTGTATCATATGGTGTTATTTTACTACGAACTCTAGGGCTGTTTGTGACACTTATAGGAATAGCTCAATGGATTGATCAGAAAGAATAACTTTGAGGTACGGTGGTTTCGTACCGTACAAGCAATTTCATCTTTTGTTCTCCGCGATAGGAACTTTGGAGTGATTCTTTGTTGCATGTTGAGCGATTGCCATATGATTTAATTATGTTATCATTGTTGAGAGATTTTGCACTAGTGAAAAGATGAACCCTAGGCCTTGTTTTCAATTATTGCAATACCGTTTTTGCTCACTTTTGTTACTAGTTACCTTGCTGTTTTTATATTTTCAGATTACAAAAACCTATTTCTACTATCCATACTACACTTGTATCACCATCTCTTCGCCGAACTAGTGCACCTATACAATTTTCCATTCTATTGGGTGTGTTGGGGACACAAGAGATTTCTTGTATTTGGTTGCAGGGTTGTTTGAGAGAGACCATCTTCATCCTAAGCCTCCCACGGATTGATAAACCTTAGGTCATCCACTTGAGGGAAAATTGCTACTGTCCTACAAAACTCTGCGCTTGAAGACCCAACAAGAGTCAAGAAGAAGGTTGCGTAGTAGACATCAAGCTCTTTTCTCGCGCCGTTGCCGGGGAGGTGAGTGCTTGAAGGTATATCTTTAGAACTTGCAATCGAGTCTTTTAGTTTCTTGTTTTATCACTAGTTTTGTTTATAAAAGAAAACTACAAAAAAATGGAATTGAGGTTGCCACATATAATTCATCTTTATAATGTCTTTCTTGAAAATGATGGATCGGAAAATTGTGCTCAATTGATAGAAGAAGAATGCAATAAAATGTTTGGCCTAAAATATTTGAATGATGAGCATGATTGCAATGTTGTTAGTGTGAATTCTTTGAATATCCATGATTCTAATGATATGCAAAGCCATAAGTTTGGGGATGCTATATTTGATGAAGATGATATTTTTAGTCCCCCAAGTTTGATGAGAAAATTTATTATGATGAAAACATGCCTCCTATTTATGATGATTATATTGATGAAAGTGGGTTTGGAAGAGTGTCAACTTTATGTAGCATTGATCCCACTATTTTGGAGGGTGTTGAATATTCCTATTACAATAATAAAAGTGGATTTGGAGAGGTCATGACTTTATTTAATGATGAATCCTCTATTTTGGAAGAGGTTTCAATTGATTATTATGAGAACAAAGTTGTTATCTATGATGATTATTGTGATGACATGTATGCCATAAAGAATAATGATAAACATGAAACTTTTCATCATGGTTTTAATTTTCAATTGGATTATGCCAATCAAGTATCACATGATAGCTATTTTGTTGAGTTTCTCCCACTACTATTCATGAGAATAATTTTGCTTATGTGGAGAGTAATAAAATTTCTATGCATGTAGATCATGAAAAGAATGCTTTATGTGATAGTTATATTGTTGAATTCATTCACGATGCTACCAAAAATTATTATGAGAGAGGAACATTTGCTTTTACATATCTCAATAATATCAAGTTTCCTCTCCATGTGTTGAAAATCTTGAAGTTATGCTTGTTTTGCCGTCCTATGCTAGTTGATTGTTGGTCCTATAAGTTGTTTGCTCACAAAATCCCTATGCATTGGAAGTGGATTAGACTTAAATTTTGCTAGTTATATGTTTCATTATGCTCCCATTATATTTCAATTCTTTACTTTTATGTGAGCATCAATGAGATAATCATGCCTATCTTAAAAGGCTTTAAAGAAAAGCGCTTGTTGGGAGACAACCCAATACTTATGCCTATTGTTTTTGAGTGTTCACATGATTAAGATACTGTATTAATCATGTTTTATAGCTTTTTTTTCAATAAAGTGCCAAGTAAAGCCTTTGGGATAGTGTGGATGATAGTTGATTTGGTTCTGTGAAAAAACAGAAACTTTTGCATCCAGTAGCAGAATTGTTAAAATTCACTGAAGCAATGAAAACTTCTGAGTTTTTTACAAAATATTGCGATAGAAATTACCTACGTTTTCCTAAGTTTTCAGAATTTTTAGAGATACAGAAGTATGAGAACAATTCAGGTCTTCACAGACTGTTCTGTTTTTGATAGATTCTGTTTTCAATGCATAGTTTGCTTGTTTTAGTGTTTCCGTAGCTTATATTAAGTGATATAATTTGTGGAAATGATATAGTACAGTATGAATTATATGGAAACAATTATGAATCTTTTCTTGACAGTACCAAAGTGAATGATTTGTTTTATTATACTAACGGAGCTCACGAGTTTTCTGTTGAGTTTTGTGTTGTGAAGTTTTCGAGTTTTGGGTAAAGTATTGAAAGACTGTGGAATAAGGAGTGGCGAGAGGCTAAGCTTGGGGATGCCCAAGGCACCCCAAAGAAATATTCAAGGACAACCAAGCATCTAAGCTTGGGGATGCCACGGATGGCTTCCCCTCTTTCGTCTTCAATCCATCGGTAAAATTACTTGAGGCTATATTTTTATTCACCACATGATATGTGTTTTGCTTGGAGCGTCTTGTATTATATGAGACTTTTATTTTTAGTTTTCCACAATCATCCTTGCTGTACACACCTTTTGAAAGAGACACACACTAATCGTGAATTTATTAGAATACTCTAAGTGCTTCACTTATATCCTTTGAGCTAGGCAGTTGCTCTAGTACTTCACTTATATCTTTTTAGAGCACGGCGGTGGTTTTATTTTGTAGAAATTGATGAACTCTCATGCTTCACTTATATTATTTTGGGAGTCTTAAAAATAGTATGGCAATTTGCTTAGGTTATGAATTTAGTCCTAATATGATGGGTATTTGCTACTTCTTGAGCTTGCGTTGGTTTTCCCTTGAAGAGGAAAGGGTGATGCAGCAAAGTAGAGATAAGTATTTCCCTCAGTTTGAGAACCAAGGTATCAATCCAGTAAGAGACAATGCACAAATCACCGAATACCTGCACAAACAATCAAACAACTTGCACCCAACGCGATAAAGGGGTTGTCAATCCCTTCACGGTTACTTGCAAAAGTGAGATCTGATAGAGATAGATAAACGATAAAGTAAATATTTTTGGTATTTTTGGTTTGTAGATCGGAAAGTAAAAGATTGCAAAACAGTAGATCGGAAACTTATATGATGGAAAATAGACCCGGGGGCCATAGGTTTCACTAGAGGCTTCTCTCAAGATAGAAAATAATACGGTGGGTGAACAAATTACTGCCGAGCAATTGATAGAAAAGCGCAAAGTTCTGACGATATCTAAGGTAATGATCATGAATATAGGCATCATGTCCGTGTTAAGTAGACCGAAATGATTCTGCATCTACTACTATTACTCCACACATCGACTGCTATCCAACATGCATCTAGAGTATTAAGTTCATAAAGAATGGAGTAACGCATTAAGTAAGATGACATGATGTAGAGGAATTAACTCAAGCAATACGATGAAAACCCCATCTTTTTATCCTCGATGGCAACAATACAATACGTGCCTTGCTGCCTCTACTGTCACTGGGAAAGGACACCGCAAGATTGAACCCAAAGCTAAGCACTTCTCCCATTGCAAGAAAAACCAATCTAGTTGGCCAAACCAAACCGATAGTTCGAAGAGAATTACAAAGATATCAAATCATGCATAAAATAATTCAGAGAAGATTCAAATAATATTCATAGATAAGCTGATCATAAATCCACAATTCATCAGATCTCGGCAAACACACCGCAAAAAAGTATTACATCGTATAGATCTCCAAGAACATCGAGGAGAACATGGTATTGAGAATCAAAGAGAGAGAAGAAGCCATCTAGCTACTAGCTATGGACCCGTAGGTCCGTGGTAAACTACTCACGCTTCATCGAAAGGGCAATGGTGTTGATGTAGAAGCCCTCCGTGATCGCATCCCCTCCGGCAGGGTGCCGGAAAAGGTCCCTAGATGGGATCTCACGGGTACAAAAGGTTGCGGCGGTGGAAAAGTGTTTTCGTGGATGCCTCTGGTGGTTTCAGGATATTTGGGAATATATAGGCGAAAGAATTAGGTCAGAAGGTGCACGAGGGGCCTACAAGGGTGGGGGGCGCGCCCTACCCCCCTGGGCGCGCCCTCCGTCCTTGTGGCCGCCTCGTGGCAAGTCTCCTGGTTGTCTTCTGGTCTAAGAAAAATCATCGTGAAGGTTTCATTCCATTTGGACTCCGTTTGGTATTCCTTTTCTGCGAAACGCTAAAACAAGGAAAAAAACAGAAACTGGCACTGGGCTCTAGGTTAATAGGTTAGTCCCAAAAATAATATAAAATAGCATATTAATGCATATAAAACATCCAAAACAGATAATATAATAGCATGGAACAATCAAAAATTATAGATACGTTGGAGACATATCAAGCATCCCCAAGCTTAATTCCTGCTCGTCCTCGAGTAGGCAAATGATAAAAACAGAATTTTTGATGTGGAATGCTACCTAACATATTTATTCGTATAATTTTCTTTATTGTGGCATGAATGTTCAGATCCATAATATTCAAAACAAAAGTTTAATATTGACATAAAAACAATAATACTTCAAGCATACTAACAAGGCAATTATGTCTTCTCAAAATAACATGGCCAAAGAAAGCTTATCCCTACAAAATCATATAGTCTGGCTATGCTCCATCTTCATCACACAAAATATTCAAATCATGCACAACCCCGATGACAAGCCAAGCAATTGTTTCATACTTTTGATGTTCTCAAACTTTTTCAACTTTCACGCAATACATGAGCGTGAGCCTTGGACATAACACTATAGGTGGAATAGAATATGGTGGTTGTGGAGAAGACAAAAAGAAGGAGATAGACTCACATCAACTAGGCGTACCAACGGGCTATGGAGATGCCCATCAATAGATATCAATGTGAGTGAGTAGGGATTGCCATGCAACGGATGCACTAGAGCTATAAGTTTATGAAAGCTCAAAAAGAAACTAAGTGGGTGTGCATCCAACTCGCTTGCTCACGAAGACCTAGGGCAATTTGAGGAAGCCCATCATTGGAATATACAAGCCAAGTTCTATAATGAAAAATTCCCACTAGTATATGAAAGTGACAACATAGGAGACTCTCTATCATGAAGATCATGGTGCTACTTTGAAGCACAAGTGTGGAAAAAGGATAGTAACATTGTCCCTTCTCTCTTTTTTTTTGGACTTCTCTCATTTTTTTGGCCTCTTTTTTTTCGTCCGGAGTCTCATCCCGACTTGTGGGGGAATCATAGTCTCCATCATCCTTTCCTCACATGGGACAATGCTCTAATAATGATGATCATCACACTTTTATTTACATACAACTCAAGAATTACAACTCGATACTTAGAACAAAATATGACTCTATATGAATGCCTCCGGCGGTGTACCGATGTGCAATGAATCAAGAGTGACATGTATGAAAGAAGTATGAATGGTGGCTTTGCCACAAATACGATGTCAACTACATGATCATGCAAAGCAATATGACAATGATGAAGCGTGTCATAATAAACGGAACGGTGGAAAGTTGCATGGCAATATATCTCGGAATGGCTATGGAAATGAAATAATAGGTAGGTATGGTGGCTGTTTTGAGGAAGGTATATGGTGGTTTTATGGTGCCGGCGAAAGTTGCGTGGTACTAGAGAGGCTAGCAATGGTGGAAGGGTGAGAGTGCATATAATCCATGGACTCAACATTAGTCATAAAGAACTCACATACTTATTGCAGAAATCTATTAGTTATCGAAACAAAGTACTACGCGCATGCTCCTAGGGGGATAGATTGGTAGGAAAAGACCATCGCTCGTCCCCGACCGCCACTCATAAGGAAGACAATCAATAAATAAATCATGCTCCGACTTCATCACATAGCGGTTCACCATACGTGCATGCTACGGGAATCACAAACTTTAACACAAGTATTTATCAAATTCACAATTACTCACTAGCATGACTCTAATATCACCATCTTTATATCTCAAAACAATAATAAGGAATCAAACTTCTCATAGTATTCAATGCACTTTATATGAAAGTTTTTATTATATCCCTCTTGGATGCCTATCATATTAGGACTAAATTTATAACCAAAGCAAATTACCATGCTGTTTAAAGACTCTCAAAATAATATAAGTGAAGCATGAGAGTTCATCAATTTCTATAAAATAAAACCACCGCCGTGCTCTAAAAAGATATAAGTGAAGCACTAGAGCAAAATTGCCTAGCTCAAAAGATATAAGTGAAGCACATAGAGTATTCTAATAAATCACGATTCATGCGTGTCCCTCTCAAAAGGTGTGTACAGCAAGGACGATTGTGGCAAACTAAAAAGCAAAGACTCAAATCATACAAGACGCTCCATGCAAAACACGTATCGTGTCGTGAATAAAAATATAGCCTCAAGTAAAGTTACCGATAGACGAAGACGAAAGAGGGGATGCTGATACGTCTCCAACGTATCTATAATTTTTTATTGTTCCATGCTATTATATTATCTGTTTTGGATGTTTTATATGCATTATTATGCTATTTTATATTATTTTTGGGACTAACCTATTAACCTAGAGCCCAGTGCCAGTTCCTGTTTTTTCCTTGTTTTTGAGTTTTGCAGAAAAGGAATACCAAACAGAGTCCAAATGGAATAAAACCTTCGCGATGATTTTTCTTGGACCAGAAGATAACCAGAAGACTTGGAGATGAAGTCGGAGAAGCCACGAGGCGGCCACAAGGACGGAGGGCGTGCCCCCCACACTTGTGGGCCCCTAGTGCACCTCCTGACCTAATTCTTTCGGCTATATATACTCTTATATCCCCAAACCATCAGAGGGAGCCATGAAAATACTTTTCCACCGCCGCAACCTTCTATACCCGTGAGATCCCATCTAGGGGCCTTTTCCGGCGCCCTGCTGGAGGGGGATTTGATCACGGAGGGCTTCTACATCAACACCATTGCCCTTTCGATGAAGTGTGAGTACTTTACCATAGACCTACGGGTCCATAGCTAGTAGCTAGATGGCTTCTTCTCTCTCTTTGATTCTCAATACCATGTTCTCCTCGATGTTGTTGGAGATCTTTTCGATGTAATACTTTTTTGCGGTGTGTTTGCCGAGATTCGATGAATTGTGGATTAATGATCAGCTTATCTATGAATATTATTTGAATCTTCTCTGAATTCTTTTATGCATGATTTGATACCTTTGTAATTCTCTTCGAACTATCGGTTTGGTTTGGCCAACTTGATTGGTTTTTCTTGCAATGGGAGAAGTGCTTAGCTTTGGGTTCAATCTTGCGGTGTCCTTTCCCAGTGACAGTAGGGGCAGCAAGGCACATATTGTATTGTTGCCATCGAGGATAAAAAGATGGGGTTTTCATATTATTGCTTGAGTTAGTTCCTCTACATCATTTCATCTTGCTTAATGCGTTACTCTGTTCTTTATGAACTTAATACTCTAGATGCATGCTGGAGAGCGGTCGATGTGTGGAGTAATAGTAGTAGATGCAGGCAGGAGTCGGTCTACTTGACACGGACGTGATGCCTATATTCATGATCATTGCCTTAGATATCATCATAACCTTGCACTTTTCTATCAATTGCTCGGCACTAATTTGTTTACCCACCGAAATATTTTCTATCTTGAGAGAAGCCTCTAGTGAAACCTATGGCCCTCAGGTCTATTTTCCATCATATAAGTTTCTATTTTCCATCATATAAGTTTCTGATCTACTATTTTGCAATCTTTTATTTTCAGATCTATAAACCAAAAACCCAAAAATATTTTATCTTTTGTTTAGTTTTATTTATGTATCTCTATCAGATCTCACTTTTGCAAATAACCGTGAAGGGATTGACAATCCATTTATCCCGTTGGGTGCAAGTTGTTTGGTTGTTTGTGCAGGTATTCGGTGACTTGTGCGTTGTCTCCTACTAGATTGATACCTTGGTTCTCAAACTGAGGGAAATACTTATCTCTACTTTGCTGCATCACCCTTTCCTCTTCAAGGGAAAAACCAACGCAAGCTCAAGAAGTAGCAGGAAGAATTTCTGGCGCCGTTGCCGGGGAGATCTACGCCAAGTCAAGACATACCAAGTACCCATCATAAACTCTCATCTCTTGCATTACATTATTCGCCATTTACCTCTCGTTTTCCTCTCCCCCGCTTCTAAAATGATTTTCGAAAAGATTTGCCTTTTTATTCGCCCTTCTATCTCCCTTCTTCCGTCCCTTCCTCCGTTCGTCTTTTTTGTTTTCTTTTTGTGTGCTCGTGTGTTGGATCGTTTGTCTTGCTTTCATGGCTAGTCCTCCCATCATTGTTAGCACTCCCGATAATGAAGTCCTCTATTTTAAACAAAGGGAGGGAGAAAATTTAAAAGATGCTTGGTATAGAATTTGCAATGCTCAAAATAGATCTACTCGAAAGAAATCTACTGCCGTTCTTCTTCGCAATTTTTATGTGGGCGTGACTCCTCACAAAAGATATGTTCTAGATACCATTACCAGAGGGAATTTCTTGGGTAGCCATACTTTTGATTCTTACAATGCCATGATAGATTTGTTAGGCCCACCACCTCTTTTGATCAATGGAACTGTTTTAACTTTGGAGCATGTAATGCAAAGGCTTGATATTATTGAAAATAAGATTGCTACCATTGAGTTGATTGAAAATTTGGATAAAAAGATTCATAATCAGATTACTCAATATGGATCTAAAGTAGGAGTCACTCTAAAGAATCTTAGGGAAAAGGAACCCATAGTTAACGAAAAGATAAATCAAGATTCTACTAGAATTGGCAAATTAGAAGACATTATTACCAACTTGGGTTCCGCTTTTTCCTCCGTTAAAACTACTCAAAATCTTCCTCCCACTAAGATTGCCAAGTTTACTTATGTTCCTAAGAATAAGGGTGAATCTTCTAGTAAAGATAATGAAGATCTCAAGTCAATAAGAGTTCACCCCAATTTTTTCAATCTTATTAAGGAACCAATGGTCACGAATGAATTTCTTGATTTCTTGCCTAGGAGTTTGATTATCGATAAAAATAAAGAATCTCCTACTAATTATAAGTGTGCAATTGAAGAATTGCATACCAAAGATGACAATACCTAGATCTATTCGTGTTTTATGCCTATCTAAGGGCGTTAAACAATAGCGCTTGTTGGGAGGCAACCCAATTTTATTTTTTTTGCTTTTGCTTTTTAGGTTCTGTTTTGCAATAAATAATTCATCTAGCCTCTGGTTAGATATGGTTTTGTGTTTTAATTAGTGTCTGTGCCAAGTAAGACCTTTGGGATGGCTTACGGTGATAGTCGATTTGATCCTGCTGAAAAACAGAAACTTTTGTGCCCAGTCCCAGAATTGTTTAAATTCACTGGAGCATGGATAAACTCTGAATTTTTTAAAAAATATTGATATAAAAATTTCCTCTGTTGTCCTAATTTTTCAGAATTTTTGGAGTTACAGAAGTATTAGAACAACCCAGATCTTCGCAGACTATACTGTTTTTGACAGATTCTGTTTTCTATGTGTTGTTTGCTTATTTTGATGAATCTATGGGTAGTATCGGGGGGTATGAACCATCGAAAATTTGGAATACAGTAGATATTACACCAATATAAATAAAGAATGAGTTCACAAAAGTACCAAAAGTGGTGATTTATTTTCTTATACTAACGGAGCTTATGAGATTTTCTGTTGAGTTTTGTGTTGTGAAGTTTTCAAGTTTTGGGTAAGGATTTGATGGATTATGGAATAAGGAGTGGCAAGAGCCTAAGCTTGGGGATGCCCACGGAACCCTAAGGTAATATTCAAGGACAACCAAGAGCCTAAGCTTGGGGATGCCCCGGAAGGCATCCCCTCTTTCATCTTCGTCTATCGGTAACTTTACTTGAGGCTATATTTTTATTAACCACATGATATGTGTTTTGCTTGGAGCGTCTTGTATGGTTTGATTCTTTGCTTTTTAGTTTGCCACAATCATCCTTGTTGTACACACCTTTTGAGAGGGACACGCATGAATCGTGATTTGTTAGAATACTCTATGTGCTTCACTTATATCTTTTGAGCTAGGCAATTTTGCTCTAGAACTTCACTTATATCTTTTTAGAGCATGGCGGTGGTTTTATTTTATAGAAATTGATGAAATCTCATGCTTCACTTATATTATTTGGAGAGTCTTTAAAAATCATAGTAATTTACTTGGGTTATAAATTTAGTCCCAATATGATAGACATCTAAGGGGGGTATAATAAAAACTTTCATATAAAGTGCATTGAATACTATGAGAAGTTTGATTCTTTATGATTGTTTTGAGATATGAAGATGGTGATATTAGAGTCATGCCAGTGAGTAATTGTGAATTTGGAAATACTTTTGTTAAGGTTTGTGAGTCCCGTAGCATGCACATATGGTGAACCGTTATGTAACGAAGTTGGAGCATGAGATATTTTTTGATTGTCTTCCTTATGAGTGGCGGTCGGGGACGAGCGATGGTCTTTTCCTACCAATCTAACCCCCTAGGAGCATGCGCGTAGTACTTCGTTTCAATAACTAATAGATTTTTGCAATAAGTATGTGAGTTCTTTATGAGTAATGTTGACTCCATGGATTATACGCACTCTCACCCTTCCACCATTGCTAGCCTCTCTTGTGCCGCGCAACTTTCGCCGGTACAATAAACCCACCATATACCTTCCTCAAAATAGCCACCATACCTACCTATTATGGCATTTCCATAGCCATTCCGAGATATATTGCCATGCAACTTTCCACCGTTCCGTTTATTATGACACGTTCCATCATTGTCATATTGCTTTGCATGATCATGTAGTTGACATCGTATTTGTGGCAAAGCCACCGTTCATAATTCTTTCATACATGTCGCTCTTGATTCATTGCACATACCGGTACACCGCCGGAGGCATTCATATAGTCATATTTTGTTCTAAGTATCGAGTTGTAATTCTTGAGTTGTAAAGTAAATAGAAGGGTGATGATCTTCATTATTAGAGCATTGTCCCATGTGAGGAAAAAAAAGAGAAGGCCAAAAAAAAAAGAGAAGGCCCAAAAAAAAATGAGAGAAAAGAGAGAAGGGGCAATGTTACTATCCTTTTTCCACACTTGTGCTTCAAAGTAGCACCATGATCTTCATGATAGAGAGTCTCCTATATTGTCACTTTCATATACTAGTGGGAATTTTCATTATAGAACTTGGCTTGTATATTCCAATGATGGGCTTCCTCAAATTGCCCTAGGTCTTCATGAGCAAGCAAGTTGGATGCACACCCACTTAGTTTTCTTTTTGAGCTTTCATAAACTTATAGCTCTAGTGCATCCGTTGCATGGCAATCCCTACTCACTCACATTGATATCTATTGATGGGCATCTCCATAGCCCATTGATACGCCAAGTTGATGTGAGACTATCTCCTTCTTTTTTGTCTTCTCCACAACCACTGTCTATTCCACCTATAGTGCTATGTCCATGGCTCACGCTCATGTATTGCGTGAAAGTTGAAAAGGTTTGAGAACATCAAAAGTATGAAACAATTGCTTGGCTTGTCATCGGGGTTGTGCATGATTTAAATATTTTGTGTAATGAAGATGGAGCATAGCCAGACTATATGATTTTGTAGGGATAAGCTTTCTTTGGCCATGTTTTTTTTTAGAAGACATAATTGCCTTGTTAGTATGCTTGAAGTATTATTGTTTTTATGTCAATATTAAACTTTTGTTTTGAATCATACAGATCTGAACATTCATGCCACAATAAAGAAATTACATGGATAAAAATGATAGGTATCATTCCAAATAAAAAATTCTGTTTTTATCATTTACCTACTCAAGGACGACCAGGAATTAAGCTTGGGGATGCTTGATACGTCTGCAATGTATCTATAATTTTTTATTGTTCCATGCAATTATATTATCTGTTTTGGATGTTTTATATGCATTATTACGCTATTTTTTATTATTTTTGGGACTAACCTATTAACCTAGAGCCCAGTGCCAGTTCCTATTTTTTCCCTTGTTTTTGAGTTTTGCAGAAAAGGAATACCAAACAGAGTCCAAACGGAATAAAACATTCGCGATGATTTTTCTTGGACCAGAAGATAACCAGAAGACTTGGAGATGAAGTCGGAGAAGCCACGAGGCGGCCACAAGGACGGAGGGCACGCCCCCCACCCTTGTGGGCCCCTCGTGCACTTCCTTACCTAATTCTTTCGCCTATATATACTCTTATATCCCCAAACCATTAGAGGGAGCCACAAAAATACTTTTCCACCGCCGCAACCTTCTGCACCCATGAGATCCCATCTAGGGGCCTTTTCCGGCGTCCTGCCGGAGGGGGATTCGATCATGGAGGGCTTCTACATCAACACCATTGCCCTTCCGATGAAGCGCGAGTAGTTTACCACAGACCTACGGGTCCATAGCTAGTAGCTAGATGGCTTCTTATCTCTCTTTGATTCTCAATACCATGTTCTCCTTGATGTTCTTGGAGATCTATTCGATGAAATACTTTTTTGCGGTGTGTTAGCCGAGATCCGATGAATTGTGGATTTATGATCAGCTTATCTATGAATATTATTTGAATCTTCTCTGAATTCTTTTATGCGTGGTTTGATATCTTTGTAATTATCTTCGAACTATCGGTTTGGTTTGGCCAACTAGATTGGTTTTTCTTGCAATGGGAGAAGTGCTTAGATTTGGGTTCAATCTTGCGGTGTCCTTTCCCAGTGACAGTAAGGGCAGCAAGGCACGTATTGTATTGTTGCCATCGAGGATAAAAAGATGGGGTTTTCATCATATTGCTTGAGTTAGTTCCTCTACATCATGTCATCTTGCTTAATGCATTACTCCGTTCTTTATGAACTTAATACTCTAGATTCATGCTGGATAGCGGTCGATGTGTGGAGTAATAGTAGTAGATGCAGGCAGGAGTCGGTCTACTTGACACGGACGTGATGCCTATATTCATGATCATTGCCTTATATATCGTCATAACCTTGCGCTTTTCTACCAATTGCTCGGCAGTAATTTGTTTACCCACCGTAATATTTTCTATCTTGAGAGAAGCCTCTAGTGAAACCTAGGGCCCCCGGGTCTATTTTCCAGCATATAAGTTTCTATTTTCCATCATATAAGTTTCTGATCTACTATTTTGCAATCTTTTATTTTCAGATCTATAAACCAAAAACCCAAAAATATTTTATCTTTTGTTTAGTTTTATTTATCTATCTCTATCAGATCTCACTTTTGCAAATAACCGTGAAGGGATTGACAACCCCTTTATCGCGTTGGGTGCAAGTTGTTTGGTTGTTTGTGTAGGTATTAAGTGACTTGTGCGTTGTCTCCTACTGGATTGATACCTTGGTTCTCAAACTGAGGGAAATACTTATCTCTACTTTGCTGCATCACCCTTTCCTCTTCAAGGGAAAAACCAATGCAAGCTCAAGAAGTAGCAGATGCCTTCCGGGGCATCCCCAAGCTTACGCTCTTGGTTGTCCTTGAATATTACCTTGGGGTGCCTTGGGCATCCCCAAGCTTAGGCTCTTGCCACTCCTTATTCCATAGTCCATCAAATCCTTACCCAAAACTTGAAAACTTCACAACACAAAACTCAACAAAAAATCTCATAAGCTCCGTTAGTATAAGAAAATAAATCACCACTTTGGGTACTGTTGTGAACTCATTCTTTATTTATATTGGTGTAATATCTACTGTATTCCAACTTTTCCATGGTTCATACCCCCCGATACTACCCATAGATTCATCAAAATAAGCAAACAATACAAAGAAAACATAATCTGTCAAAAACAGAACAGTCTGCAAAGATCTGAATTGTTCTAATACTTCTGTAACTCCAAAAATTCTGAAACATTAGGACAACAGAGGCAATATATATATCAATCCTGTGTAAACAATTCAGGGTTTTTCCACGCTCCAGTGAATTTAAACAATTCTGTGACTGGACGCAAATGTTTCTGTTTTTCAGCAAGATCAAAATCAACTATCACCGTAAGCTATCCCAAAGGTCTTACTTGGCACAAACACTAATTAAAACACAAAACCACATATAACCAGAGGCTAGATGAATTATTTATTTTAAAACAGCAAAGAAAAATATTGGGTTGTCTCCCAACAAGCGCTTTTCTTTAAAGCCTTTTAGCTAGGCATTGATAATTTTGATGATGCTCATATGAAAGAAAAGAATTGAAGCACAAAGAGAGCATCATAAAACACGTGACAAACACATCTAAGTCTAACATACTTCCTATGCATAGGCATCTTATAGGCAAACAAATTATCAAGGCAAGCAAATCCTAGCATATGCAAAGAGGAAGAAAGAAACAATAGCAATCTCAACATAACGAGAGGTAATTTAGTAACATGAAAATTTCTACAAACAAATTTTCCTCTCTCATAATAATTACATGTAGGATCATAATCAAATTCAACAATATAACTATCACATAAAATATTCTCAACATGATCCACATGCATGCAAAGTTGACACTCTTCCAAAATAGTGGGACAATCATCAAATAAAGTCATGACCTCTCCAAACCCACTTTTATCAAAAATTTCATAAGACTTATCAATCTCCAAAGTAGTGGGATCATTATTTCCTAAAGTTGACACTCTTCCAAACCTACTTTCAATATTATAGCAAACATATTCATCATGAGGCTTAAATAAATTTTCAAGATCATAAGAAGCATTATCACCCCAATCATGATCATTGCAACAAGTACTAGACATAGCAAATTAGCATCCCCAAGCTTAGGGTTTTGCAAATCATTAACACAACTGACATTAATGGAATTTATAATAACATCATTGCAATCATGCTTTTCATTCAAGGAGCTATCGTGAATCACTTTATAATTTTCTTCTTTCAACACTTCATCACAATTTTCAGATTCACGAATTTCAAGCAAAACCTCATAAAGATAATCTAGTGCACTCAACTCACTAGCAATTGGTTCATCACAGTTGGATCTCTTAAAAAGATTAGCAAGTGGATGAAGATCCATAAACTCTTTGGTTTCTAATTTTCAATAAATACACAATTATTCCAACCAAACAAGCAAACGAGCCAAGTAAGACATAAAGGCAAACGAAAAGACGAACGGAGGAAGGGAGAAAGAAGGGCGAATAAAAAGGCAAATCTTTTCGAAAATTGTTTTAGAAGTGGGGGAGAGGAAAATGAGAGGCAAATGGCGAATAATGTAATGCAAGATATGAGAGTTTTATGATGGGTACATGGTATGTCTTGACTTGGCGTAGATCTCCCCGGCAACGGCGCCAGGAATTCTTCCTGCAACTTCTTGAGCTTGCGTTGTTTTTTCCCTTGAAGAGGAAAGTGTGATGCAGCAAAGTACAGATAAGTATTTCCCTCAGTTTGAGAACCAAGGTATCAATCAAGTAGGAGACAACGCACAAATCACCGAATTCCTGCATAAACAATCAAGCAACTTGCACCCAACGCGATAAAGGGGTTGTTAATCCCTTCACGGTTACTTGCAAAAGTGAGATCTGATAGAGATAGATAAACGATAAAGTAAATATTTTTTGGTATTTTTGGCTTATTGATCGGAAAGTAAAAGATTGCCAAATAGTAGATCGGAAACTTATATGATGGAAAATAGACCCGGGGGCCAAAGGTTTCACTAGAGGCTTCTCTCAAGATAGAAAATAATACGGTGGGTGAACAAATTACTGCCGAGCAATTGATAGAAAAGCGCAAAGTTATGACGATATCTAAGGCAATGATCATGAATATAGGCATCACGTCCGTGTCAAGTAGACCGAAATGATTCTGCATCTACTACCATTACTCCACACATCGACCGCTATCCAGCATGCATCTAGAGTATTAAGTTCATAAAGAACGGAGTAAAGCATTAAGATGACATGATGTAGAGGAATTAACTCAAGCAATATGATGAAAACACCATCTTTTTATCCTCGATGGCAACAATACAATACGTGCCTTGCTGCCCCTACTGTCACTGGGAAAGGACACCGCAAGATTGAACCCAAAGCTAAGCACTTCTCCCATTGCAAGAAAAACCAATCTAGTTGGCCAAACCAAACCGATAATTCGAAGAGAATTACAAAGATATCAAATCATGCATAAAAGAATTCAGAGAAGATTCAAATAATATTCATAGATAAGCTGATCATAAATCCACAATTCATCGGATCTCAGCAAACACACCGCAAAAAAGTATTACATCGAATAGATCTCCAAGAACATCGAGGAGAACATGGTATTGAGAATCAAAGAGAGAGAAGAAGGCATCTAGCTACTCGCTATGGACCCGTAGGTCTGTGGTAAACTACTCACGCTTCATCGAAAGGGCAATGGTGTTGATGTAGAAGCCCTCCGTGATCGAATCCCCCTCCGGCATGGTGCCGGAAAAGGTCCCTAGATGGGATCTCACGGGTACAGAAGGTTGCGGCAGTGGAAACGTGTTTTTGTGGATGCCTCTGGTGGTGTGGGGATATTTAGGAATATATAGGCGAAAGAATTAGGCCAGGAGGTGCACGAGGGGCCCACAAGGGTGGGGGGCGCGCCCTCCGTCCTTGTGGCCGCCTCGTGTCTCCTCCGACTTCATCTCCATGTCTCCTGGTTGTCCTCTGGTCCAAGAAAAATCATCGTGAAGGTTTCATTCTGTTTGAGCTCCGTTTGGTATTCCTTTTCTGTGAAACTCTAAAACAAGGAACAAACAGAAACTGGCACTGGGCTCTAGGTTAATAGGTTAGTCCCAAAAATAATATAAAATAGCATATTAATGCATATAAAACATCCAAAACAGATAATATAATAGCATGGAACAATCAAAAATTATAGATACGTTGGAGACATATCAGTATTCAAGAGGGATATAATAAAAACTTCCATGAAGATCATTGAATATATGAGAAGTTTGATTCCTTGCATTTGTTTTGAGATATAAAGATGGTGATATTAGAGTCATGCTAGTGAGTAATTGTGGATTAGTAAGAATATTTGTGTTAAGGTTTGTGATTCCCGAAGCATGCACGTATGGTGAACCGTCATGTGATGAAGTTAGAGCATGATTTATTTTTGATTGTCTTCCTTATGAGTGGCGGTCGGGGATGAGCGATGGTCTTTTCCTACCAATCTATCCCCCTAGGCGCATTCGTATTAGTACTTTGCTTCAATGGCTAATAAACTTTTGCAATAAGTATGTGAGTTCTTTATGACTAATGTTGAGTTCATGGATTATACACACTCTCACCCTTCCACCATTGCTAGCCTCTCTAGTACCGCACCACTTTCGCTGGTGCATTAAACCCACCATATACCTTCCTCAAAACAGCCACCATACATACCTATTATGGCATTTTCATAGCCATTCCGAGATATATTACCATGCAACTTCCACCGTTCCGTTTATTATGACACATACCATCATTGTCATATTGCTTTGCATGATCATATAGTTGACATAGTATTTGTGTCTTGGCCACCGTTCATATTTTTCATACATGTCACGCTAGATCATTGCAGATCCAAGTACACCGCCAGAGGCATTCATATAGAGGCATATACTTATTCTACTATCGAGTTGAAATTCTTGAGTTGTAAGTAAATAAAAGTGTGATGATCATCATTATTTGAGCATTGTCCAATGTGAGGAAAGGATGATGGAAACTACGATTCCCCCACAAGTCGGGATGAGACTCCGGACTTAAAATAAAAAGAGGCCAAAGAGCCCCCAAAAAAAGAGGCCAAAGAGCCCAAAATAAAATAGAGGCCAAAGAGCCAAAAAAAGGAGAAAATAAAAAATAAAAAAGGAGAGAAGGGACAATGTTACTATCCTTTTTCCACACTTGTGCTTCAAATAGCACCATGTTCTTCATAATAGAGAGTCTCCTATTTTGGCACTTTCATATATTAATAGTGGGAATTTTTCATTATAGAACTTGGCTTGTATATTCCAATGATGGCCTTCCTCAAATTGCCCTAGGTCTTCATGAGCAAGCAAGTTGGATGCACACCCACTTAGTTTTTTTTTGAGCTTTCATACACTTATAGCTCTAGTTCATCCGTTGCATGGCAATCCCTACTCACTTGCATCGATATCAATTGATGGGCATCGCCATAGCCTATTAATTTCCCTAGTTGATGTGAGACTTTCTCCTTTTTGTCTTCTCCACACAATCTCCACCATATTCTATTCCACCTATAGTGCTATATCCATGGCTCACGCTTATGTATTGCGTGAGAGTTGAAAAGGCTTGAGAACATTAAAAGTACGAAACAATTGCTTGGCTTGTCATCCGGGTTGTGCATGATAAATACTTTATGTGATGAAGATAGAGCATGACAAGACTATGATTTTGTAGGGATAACTTTTTTTAGCCATGATATTTTGAGAAGACATGATTGCTTTATTAGTATGCTTGAAGTATTACAGTTTTTATGTCAATATTAAGCTTTTGTTTTGAATCTTATGGATCTGAATATTCATGCCACATAAAAGGAAGTTTATGGTCTATTTTAACATTTTAATTCCCTGCTACTTGATCATGAGAAGTTTTATGAGATGAGCTACTGTTTATGATATATATTGGTGCTATAAAAAGTGTTTGGAATTATCATTGATCAAACTTATGCACTATGCTAACATTCACACTTCATAAATTATTTCTTTTATCATTTACCTATTCGAGGATGAGCATGAATTAAGCTTGGGGATGCTGATACGTCTCCAACGTGTCTATAATTTATGAAGTATTCATGCCATGTTTATAACAATTATATATGGTTTTGGTATGATTTGATTAGAACTAACCTGGACTGACGCTGTTTTCAGCAGAACTACCGCGGTGTCGTTTTTTGTGCAGAAATAAAATTTCTCGAAATGGGCTGAAAATTTACGGCGATTTTTTATGGACCAAAAGAGACCCCCGAAGCACAAGAGCTGGGCTAGGAAGTGGACAAGGAAGCCACAAGCCTGGGGGGCGCGCCCTCCGAGCTTGTGGGCCCCTCAAGCACCTCCTTGACGTGAGACCAACGCCAAAAATTCCTATAAATACCAAAACCCCCGAAAAGAATCCTAGATGAGAAGTTTCGCCGCCGCAAGCCTCTGTAGCCACGAAAAACCAATCGGGACCCTGTTTCGGCACCCTGCCGGAGGGGGAAATCGTCACCGGAGGCCATCTTCATCATCCCGGCGGTCCCCATGACGAGGAGGGAGTAGTTTATCCTCGGGGTTGAGGGTATGTACCAGTAGCTATGTGTTTGATCTCTCTCTCTCTCTCTCTTGTGTTCTTGATTTGGCACGATCTTGATGTATCGCGAGCTTTGTTACTATAGTTGGATCATATGGTGTTTCTCCCTCTCTATCTTTTTTGTGATGAATTGAGTTTTACCTTTGAGGTTTCACTACTATCGGATTGAATACTTTTATGGATTTGAGAAAACTCGATGTATATCTTGCGTGGGATACCCGTGGTGACAATGGGGTGTTCTATTGATTCACTTGATGTATGTTTTGGCACTCAACTCGCGGATTCCCGAGGTGACATTGGGGTAATCTATGCATAGGGATTGATGCACATTTTCGTCCTTGTTTCTCCGGTAGAAATCTTGGGGCACTCTTTGAAGTTCTTTGTGTTGGATTGAATATTATGAATCTGAAGTTGTTTGATGCATATGTATAATTGACCCACGGATACTTGTGGTGACATTGGAGTATCTAGGTGACATTAGGGTTGATTGATGTGTATCATATTGTGTTATTTTACTACGAGCTCTAGGGTTGTTTGTGACACTTATAAGAATAGCTCAATGGATTGATCGGAAAGAATAACTTCGAGGTGGTTTCGTACCCTACAAGCAATTTCATCTTATGTTCTCCGTGATAGGAACTTTGGAGTGATTCTTTGTTGCACGTTGAGGGATTGCCATATGATTTAATTATGTTATCATTGTTGAGAGATGTTGCACCAGTGAAAGTATGAACCCTAGGCCTTGTTTTCAAGCATTGCAATACCGTTTTTGCTCACTTTTGTTACTAGTTACCTTGCTGTTTTTATATTTTCATATTACAAAAACCTATATATACTATCCATACTACACTTATATCACCATCTCTTCGCCGAACTAGTGCACCTATACAATTTGCCATTCTATTGGGTGCGTTGGGGACAAAAGAGATTTCTTGTATTTGGTTGCAGGGTTGTTTGAGAGAGACCATCTTCATCCTACATGTCCCATTGATTGATAAACCTTAGGTCATCCACTTGAGGGAAAATTGCTACTGTCCTACAAAACTCTGCGCTTGGAGGCCCAACAAGAGTCTACAAGATGAAGGTTGCGTAGTAGATATCAGCGGCGCTCTTCTGTGTCGTTCTCTTCTTGAAGACATCGCTGTGGAGAAGTTCCAGACCTCTATCTGTTATCTTCGGGGGAAACTCTAGATTGGTAGATCGGATCACGGCGGCGCTTTTGCGTCATTTCCCCCTGGGGGGCGTCAGTCTTGGAGGTGTGCACAGGCTTGAGGGACCAGCGGACATCATCTTTGGTGGAGCGGTGTTTCATCTTACACATCGACGACTGTGAATCTCGATGGCGTGGCATAGTGAAGTCTCGGGGTTCGATGTTTGTAGACGGACTCGGGCAGGAGGATGGCGTTGTGTGGCATAGATGGCAGACCTGGCAAGGTCATGGCATCAGTATTTGCTTTGAAGATGGATCGGTGGAAGACGGCGGCGGCGGCCTCTGAGAGTGCGCCGGACTGGTGTGTGCCCCAGACCAGGTGTATGGCTTGGCTGGGGCCTTTGGTTTTAGATGTTAGGCTTAGGTGCGAGGTCTGTTTGGTATTAGGCTCAGACTATCGGCACCCCTTCATCAAGTGGATAGAAGTAGCGACAGATGTTGTCAAGATGGTGGCTTCAGACTTACTGATGTACTACTTTACTACCAAATATTTGGTCTAGGGTGGTGTGGACTTTAGACGAAACATTAAAATGTCTCATTTTGCGAGGGATATTAGGAAAGTGCAACCTTTGTTGATTGGGGACCAAATTTAACATTCATGATGGTAAGGCCACGTGTTTCTGGACCGATATCTGGTGTGGGGAGGACCGGTTATCATTGGCATTCCCAACATTATTTGCCATTTCTACTAACCAGAATGCTAAGGTGGCGGAAGTGTGGAGACTGGGGCAGTGGGCGCCCCAGTTTCGACGTTCATTGGGTGAGGCAGAAAACGAGGAATGGGACGGCCTTCGTGATCATTTGCAAGGGCAACAACTGGGTCAAGGAAATGATGAAGTAGCCTGGCGCTTGGAGCCATCTGGTCTCTTCTCCACTGGATCCCTGTATAGAGAGATTTTCAAATCATTGACACCCTGTGACATGTCTGGGATTTGGAAGGCCCGGCTCTTGGCGAAAATAAAAAAAATATTCCTTTGGCAAGTGGCGCGTAATCAAATCACCAGCGGGGCCCGGGTGCAAAAGAGAAGAGGCCCGGGTGATGGCAACTACATCTGGTGCGGCGAACATGAAGACCGGGACCACATCCTCTTTAGATGTACCATGGCTAGATTTGTGTGGAGCTCGGTTAGAGCGGTAACGGGATCAACGTGGAATCCAAGTGGGTTTTCGCACTTCTATGGAATGGTATCGTCCACTACCGAACGAGATAGACGGCTGGCCTGGCTAGGATTTGATGCTATGGCCTGGTCATTATGGACCATGAGAAATAAGGCGTTGATAGAGGGACAGTACATAAAACATCCGGCTGATCTGCTATACAAATTGGTGTCTTTCTTGCAGCTGTGGAAGCCACTAGCAAGGGCGCACGACCGAAGGCACGTGGAGGAGCTCGCCTCAAAGGTGCGGGCAAAGTGTACTGAGCTGCGTCGATCGACACAGGGGACATCACCGACATGACGTTGCCCCTTGCTACCATGACAGCCTAGGCTCCTTACTAGCGATGTGTCGCTTGATCCCGCCTACGGGCATGTATCGCATGTATTTTTATCTTTTACTTCGTCGTACTCTGTCAGACTTGTTGAATTCGTAAGGGACTCAGTCTAAGGCCGGGCAACTGCCTCTTCTAAAAAAAACTTTGTAAGGTCTGTGTGAATAATTAATAAAGTGGCTGCATGCATCGTCCAGATGCAATGCAGAGGCCGGGGGTCTTCCTCCTTTTCAAAAAATAAAATAAAATTGGGCAACACATGAGATGACAACCGAGTCTCCTACTAGGTCGAGTGTGCACTCCTCTCCCCCCCCCCCCCTCCTCCTATCTCCCTCTCTCTCCCTCTCCCTCTCTCTCTCTCTCTAACAATCACTCCATTCTACCTAGCTATGTTCAGATTACAAACCAAAAGAACGTCTTCAAACTACAGAATAGGTACTGTATTTATCCACAATAGCCATATGTAAGTCGTCTGAATTTACAATCAAGGCAGTCGAATTTTGGTACAAGAAGCAGGCTCCCCGGAGGGAAGGAAGGAAGGAGCAGCCGCCGGCGATCTATCCCGGAAAATTCTGTCCCTCAACGCGGCGATACGTGGGGTGGTTTCAAGGAGAAGACGAACAGGAGATGGGGCATAAAGTTGAAGGAACAATCTGGCCATTCATTTCGCATCCGACGGCTAAAAACGGATCGACTAACCCAAATTAAATTTTCAATCAACTTACCCTAGTCAGTCGCGTACACTACACGTACATGCATGATTCCTCAAAGCCGAAAATTCGTGTGGGTGGCTGGACGAGACCGAGGACTGATTATGTCAAGTTAAATGTGGATGCGGGATTTGATCATGACTCACTTGAAGGCTCTGTAGGTGCTGTCATCAGAGATCACAACGGTAAGTTCATAGCTGCCGCGAATGAAAAACTTGAAATCTGCTATGATGCTTTCACAGCAGAAGCAATTGCAGTTAGGTTTGGCCTAAACCTCGCCCGCACAGCTGGGTGCAGCAAAATTGAAGTTAATTCAGATAGCGTGGAGGTGATTTCAGCACTCAAAGAGGGATACTCATCTTCGGTGGCCAGTGCAATCTTTGATGATTGTTATTTCATGTCTTTAGATTTCAGTCATATTGTTTTTGAACATTGTTATAGAGAGAACAATAAAGTAGCACACGAATTAGCTAGACTAGCTAGATTCACTCCTCCTGATGTATGGATGGATGCAGCCCCGATGGCTGTTATTCCTCTTATTGTCTCTGATGCTACAATTGTAGCCAATTAATAAAGGAGGTGTTGATTTTCAAAAAAAAAAAAAACACGATCAACATCAAAGTACTACTACTAGAATACACATTTACTTGATAGAGTCTAGGATCCTCTGGTGCTCTTTAGCAGACTTGGTCCATTGGTAAACGATGAAGAGTCCCCAGCAGACGGCGACGACATGGCCGGCATACCCGACGACGCGGGAGGCGAGGCACACCTTCAGCCCGGCGGTGGACGGCTCGATGCACGCCATGAGCGCTCCGATGCCGAGGATCAAGACGACTTCGAGCAGAGTCAGCCACCACAGGAATCTGCGCCTGCGCAGCAGCTCGGCGTACGCACTCCTGACGCCGTTGCCGGCGGCGTCCTCTGATCCCGTCTCGATATCGTGAGCCGTCATCGATCGATCGATCTATGGTTTTGTTGTCTCTAATCTAATTATTAGATTGATTGATGATTGATGACGAGTATATAATGTTGGCAACTTGACCCCTTTTTACTGTACTATACGTGTCGGCCTCTGAATCCGCGTACCGTAATGCAATGGACGTACAAGTCTCGGCCTATTCGCAAAAAAATAAAAATAGAAAAATAACTGTACACGTCTCGGCCTGATTGGATTCCATGGGTCACGACTTCGAAAGCCAAAACTGTTGTGTCCTCGTAAGCCTCATTAATCCCAGGCCCTTCGTGCCACTGTTGGAGATAATCACGATACGTGATGTTCTAGCCGGCTCGGACTAGGAGACAGTCACCGCGTAGGGTTAGCATTGGCTAGATTACGTAATCTCTTAGGTTAATATAAGCTCTCTAGAAATGGAGCCTCGTGATGCATCGAGGTACTAATTTTTTGCAGTCATGGGCCCGTACATTAGGGAGTTGACCGGTTGTGGGCTGCGGGTGGACCTATTGGCATGAGAATGCAGCGCTCCTACGCTAATCGATAGACAAATCTTTGAACACACAATCATTTGCTAAATTCATGAATATTTTTAATTCGTCAACATTTGTTAAATTCATGAATGTTTTAAAAATCCATCAACATTTCTGAAAATCAGGGACCTTCTTCTGGAATCTGGGAACATTTTCTAAATTCATGAACATTTATTTTTAAAATTCTTGAACATTTTCTGAGTTTCTAGGAACATTTTTTTATATTCGTGAATATTTTTTAAATTTGTCGACATATTTTAAATTCATGACTATTTTCTAAATACAAAAATGCTTTTAAAATTCTTAATTTGTTAATTTCATGATATCTTGTTAATCCATAAACATTTTTTATTTTTGCAATGCTTTTTAAAATTTGCAACATTTGTTATTTGATGGAAACATTTTAAATATTCTCTCTATTTTTTGTTTTCCTTTCTCTTTGTTATTTTCCTTCACTCCTTCGGATGGCCAGAGTCCCAATAGGGCGACTGGCTGGCCAACCTAAGCGAGCGTCCTGGGGCGTGCACATTTGGTCGTCCTTCGATGCATTGCATGCTAAATAGGACCACCGGCACGTTTTGGGTTATTTCGTTGTCGGGGGGAGGGGCAAACTGCTTTTCTGCTTTGTGCATTTCTGAGGGGGGTGGGGGGCAACTTGTTAATTCTTAGCCGAGCGGTTGAGTCACCACTTTCTCTGTTTTGCCCATCGGGCTCCTCGGAGGTAGATTCACGGTGGAAGACCCACCCTAGCGCTGGGGAGAGCTAGAACAAAAAAGTAGGCGCTGAAGATCCGACTCAACATGAGCACCTACCATAGGGTTCTTGTAGCTAGGCCTTGTGGTAGTAGATCTAACCTTAAGACTGGACCGAAGGCAACTAAGTTGAGAGATTGGAGTCCTTTTGGGGATGAAAATCAGTGCAAGGAGAGTGATGCTGAAAGGCAAATACTGGGTTACATGTGTGCGCGCGTGTGCGTGTGTGTGTGTGTGTGTGGGGGGGGGGGGGGGGGGGTGCATCGTACATGGGTCTAGAGCCATGCCTACACATGCCAACAAAGCAGGGAAGTTAGGGAAAAGGAAGATCCATTTATAGCGGTCTTGCACCCGAACCTCCCCATACACACTAGTCATTCTCCATGGATCATTACCAGGAGCAAAAACAACACAATCAGTGTAATACTTAGACGAGCCCTTAACTTCCAACTTTATTTCATGGTCCCAAAAATACCAAGTACGCTACTTCTACAAGAACTAGCAACAACAAAACTTCTATAAAAGCTTAGTCTACCTTCAAGATTCTCAACTCGTGCCTTTTCTATATGAGTTTTAGAAATACAGAGCACAAATGGGGCAAAGAGCGACACTATTAAGGTCACTCAACTCCCGTACTGTCACAACGTTGTCCGCACCGCATCATCCTCTATATTTACCTAAGAGAATTGTTCCCACTAACTTATTTATCTCAACATGCAAGTATGCCAAATTACCATACAATTATGGATGTGATAAGGCCCACTTCAACATGCAACAATGCAAGACCCACCACCACATGCAACCATGCATGGTTTTTTTATATTCTATTATTCTACTTCAATTCAATAAATATTTTACAACTAGACATAATCAAATATAATAAGTTGCATGTATTTTAAATTTTGGTTCATTTGTTATTAATATAAGTATTTATATTCCACACAATCAAATTTAATTGAAATACATTGCAATCGATTCCTGCAGCAACACGCTGGGTATCATCCGGTTTCCAATATAGAAGACTCATTGCTCGTGGCGGCGCCTCTCAAACGAGCCCGCCTTCCAAGAGATCTCTTAGGGCCTTGCTTCTGAGGTGGACTTGATGGAATAGAAAGGGCCCTTGGCGGAGGTGCAAGATCATCTTTGGCTTATCCGCCCTCTTATTGTTATAATCACCGCAAGCCATATCTGCATTAGCATCCTCCTCCTCTTCATCCAAATCCTCATCTTCAAACTCACCATCTTCATCCGGCTGGCTAGAGCGACCGGTTTGGCCACCACCATGGGCAAAACCTCTTCTATGCCCCCTCCACCAGAAGCTCTCCCACCTACCCAAAAACTCTAGTCCGCTCATAAATTGTTGAAGACGAGCCTGAAAGCACGGTGGATGCCATTACCATGCCCTTTATATACATTCCCAAACATCCCACACACGACACACTGGTCCGACAGCCTCTCATACTTCATCATGAAAATCTCCCGCTTTTCGCCTAGAAAGATGCATGGATATATGGTTCTTGAGTGGTTTCGAGACGTCAAACTTGATCTTAACACAAAAAAGTCCCAAGAGAAATCATGCCTCTGTCACAATGTATTAACGCGCATTCGATGCCAAGGCCTTCAACAAAGGGTAGTAACAATCTGGAAGATTATGGATCGGCATCGAGATTTCCATGTGATTCAAATTGACCATCGAGGGTTTGGAGAAGCCATCTTATGGTGTGAGTAAGATTGGGTTTCCCCTAAAATTCATGGGCCACCCTCCATAACTCGTTCCCAATCCCCAAGGCACTTGGAATGTAATGAGTAGAGATTGTATTCCAATCATCTCAACCTAGTGTGTTGAGCTAGATCCCAAGCCGAGGGCATGTTCCTAAAGAACCATTATTGCCTATAAGGCTTGCCGATACGAACCCTAGCAACAACCATCTAGCGGACCGCCTCCTCTGGGTTCCCTTGAAGACTACGTCGTCAACATCATCTTCCTTCATACCAAGCTATTGCATCATGTCATGTAGTTTCTCCCGGCCCGATCCTCTGGAAGTAGCAAACGCGGGCGGCCCCGCACCCTCGACATTCAAGAAGCTGATGCCAAGCAAACCCTGGATCAATTGTTAACCGAACTGTCACCCAGCGCCCTAACAGGGGCCACCAAGGCCAGGCAGCGGGATGAGCCCACCCGTGAATCAGCCCGAGCGGAGCCTATGTAGAGCAGCCTGAGACCATCGGATGAAGAAATCTCAACGCTGCCAGAAGTCGGCGAGAGGAGAGAGAAGTCCTACATTGAGGGAGAAAAGAGTGTGCATCTGAGTTAGAATTAGTGAGTTCATGTTTGCTGACCTAGCACCGGCCTTGAGCCGGAGCAAGAAGAGCGATAACCTAGGGCCCACCATCAAGGGGTTGGGGGGGGGGGAGGTAGTGCATACTTTGTACTCCCTCCGTTTCTTTTTAGTCTGCATATAAGATTTGGTCAAAGTCAAACTTTGTCAACTTTGACTAAGTTTATAGAAAAAAATATCAAGATTCACAATATGAAATAAATATTGTTAGATGCATCATGAAATTAATTTTCATACCATATAGCTTTAGTATTGTAGATATTTTTTCCAACAAAATTGGTCAAACTTTACAAAGTTTGATTTTGACCAAATCTTATATGCAGACTAAAAAGAAACGGAGGGAGTACTAGGTATTTACTTTTTCTTTAGAAAAAATAGGTATTTACTATACAGCCCAACATTTGTACCTTTTAAATGGACCAAAAATAGGGCCTTAAAGCCCATAGCCCAATCAGCTAGCCTACTAGGGCAGCCAGCTTCTTCTCGATCGATCAGCTCGCCGCCGTCCTTTCTTCTCCCTTCTTCCTCTGTCTTGTCGTTCCCCATTCCACTCCTACTCCCGTTGAGCAAATTGATGGACATTGCCGTTGTAGCCGATTTCTCCTTGTTTTCTACCGATTCCCTGACCGACGATCTTCTCTTTCTGTACACGTACAGGTTGCTCATTTGAGGATACGAGGAATCGGGGATGGAGCCGACGAAGCGAGGACCCTAGATATGCTTGGGACTGGATAGCTGGGTTTCTTCCATTTTTCCCTGCGACAAATTCAGGTGTTCCTCGCACAAATTCACCCTACATTTCCTACAAAAATCAATAAAAATGAACAAAATGATCAAAACGATGAACAAGTGCAAACAACCATGTGTTGATTGGCTGGATAATATCAATCTTGATACTGCCATTGATGATTTTGCATCACGCTTATTTAGGTGGATCTTCTGTTTAGCAGGGTTAAGCAGATCTGTTTGAGTTTTTGGCTAATTGCAGTTATGTATAGAAAGACAGTGCTTGTGGTAGAAAAACTATCATGTGTTGTATGATCTCACATTCTGTTTAGGTTGTCATTTACGAGATCTGTGTGTATCAGTGCTTGTGCTGACTGATCTCTTAGCAGTTACCACCCTTTTCCTTACCAGTTTCCCCAAAATTTATATGTTCCTTTTTCTGCAGTTCCTGGTGGGTACTTTTGTGATCTTGATGCTAGTGGCAGAAGATATGATACAGATCAAAGGCCAGAACTTTCTAAGGGAACAGTTGAGTTTGTTGCTCTTACTGAATATATGGTTCGGCCACCAATGCCGCCTTCCTATTTCTTTCTTATCAATGCCACAGTATCTGCAGTTCGAAGTGAGCTGCTCGAGGTACGTTCTACATTTCCTTTTGCGAAATTTTCTTCTTTCTGAGGGTCATTACTTTTTTGCGTATCATTGATGATGCAGATTAGGGCTTTAGGATGTTCGTTTCGTTACGATTTTTTTTGTTCCTAATATTCGAATAATTTTGTCATATGCATTCTTCCAGGTAGTTGCGAAGACCATCAAATCATGTCTTGATGATCTTCTAGGCTTTCCACTTCCACATTTTCAAGGTATTACCTATAGCTCTTTAGTTATTATTTTCTTTCGAGATTGCATTATGCTCTGCAAATCACTGCTTTAGCATACCAAACTTGATTTCATGAGGTACTTATAAGCAACTTGTGTTCTTTGCTTGTATCAGTCTTCTTTGAGTCAGCCTCAAATGATGGTGGTTGCCGATTTGGACGATGTTTTCCAGCCATTGTCTGACGATCTCTTGGTTAATTTGGTCGATTCTAGACATGTCGTCGAGTCCTTTCTCGATAACTTGCCCAATATGTTTCAGGACAATGTAAATGTAGAATCTGCTCTTGGGCCTGCACTTAAAGCAGCATTCATGGTTATGGTAAGATGCTTGATGGTTTATTATTATTGAAGTATATGTGTTGTTTGTTCTTGTGTGCCCTCTGTTACACGATTTAATCTCTGGACATTTATCTCATCACTGTTGTAGGGTCAAATTGGGGGAAAGTTGCTCGTCTTCCAGAGTACATTGCCATCTCTTGGTATTGGCCGTTTGAGACTTCGAGGAGATGATGTCCGTGCATATGGAACAGACAAGGAGCATATTCTGAGGATACCAGAAGATCCCTTCCATAGACATATGGCTGCCGAGTTCACGAAAAATCAGATCGCTGTGGACATGTTTTCTTTGAGTGACAAGTATTGTGATATAGCTTCCTTAGGTGACAATTCCTTGGCAACCTCCGTTGAGAAGTTCCTATAGTATTTCCTATTTGCTCTTACTTACCGTGATATGTATTAATGTGTAGGTTCTCTGGCGAAATATATACTGGTGGTCAGGTGTACCATTATCCATCCTTCCAGGCAACTACTCACGGGGAGAAACTTAAACATGAGCTTAGCAGAGACCTTACTCGGGGGACTGCTTGGTAATCTGTAATGCGTATCAGATGTGGAAAAGGTTTTAGATTTATATCAACAGCTGCATGTTTATCTTATCTTTCTAAATATTTCCTTGCCTTGTTAGTTTAATCAATCTAACTCGCATGACATAATGTTTCTCAGGGGTGTGTTTCACATCATACCGGTCATTTCGTGCTAAGGTCAACAGATTTGTTAGCTCTTCCAGCTGTTGACTCTGATAAAGGTTTTGCGATGCAACTGTCTCTACAGGAGACCCTAATGATCATGCGGACTGTATACTTCCAAGTGGCATTGCTGTATCCTTTCCTGTCAAGTTGCTTATGCACTGCTCTCTACGTTACAAACAATAACTTGGCAAAATGTTAAAGGAGCACCGTTCTCAAGGTTTTTGTTTGCTCTTAGTTTGGTCATACTTAGATCCATGAATATGGTTTGTCAGTAGAGTAGAACTGTAATCCTCACTTTAATCCGCATATGATGTTTGATGTTGCCTGCTGCCATGGGCTTTTATTTTTCACAATATTATTTACGCGTGTGGTTCTTGTGTCCTTAACCACCATCAGATATACATCATCCTCTGGTGAAAGACGTATCAGGGTCACACATCTTGGTGAGATGTATCGTCAAGCAGATACTGGTGCCATTGTGTCAGTGCTTGCTAGAATCGGTTAGTACTAGATTAATGCTCTCCCCTTCCATAAATGTCAATATACATGACTCTGATCACTTTATAGCTTATTAATTATCGCTATCCTGCAGCTGTTGAAAACTCACTGTCTGATAAACTGGACAGTGTTCGACAACAATTACAGTTAAAGCTTGCGAGAAGTTTAAAGGAATACTGGAACCTTTATGTTGTACAGCATCGGATAGGAGGGAGACTGATATATCCAGAATCATTAAGATGCTTGCCATTATACATTAGAATCATTAAGGATTCCCTTGCTATGCGTGGTGGTTATGCTGATCTATCTCTTGATGAACGTTGCGCTGCTGGTTTCTGTATGATGATACTGCCTGCAAGAAGGCTGCTCAATTTTATTTATCCATCTCTGTACAGGCTTGATGAAGTATTGACAGTGGTATGCCGCATTTCCTTTCCACGGAACTGATTAAGTACATTTTATCTAGTGCCTCTTGTAGACTTCTTACTTCCAAACTATGCAAATCAAGCAGGAAGAATAAAAATAACTTCAGTTTCGTTTTTTGGTGATGGAAAGAACCAGTTAGTCTGATCAATTAGTTGGCCTTTAATAATTTGTATCTATGAGGTTTTCCCCCTTCAATTAGTTTCCTCTCCGTCAATTTAGGCATATTTGTAGTCGAAATGGACAGAACCAGTATAAGAAGTTAAACTGAGGCGCCGTCGTTGGCGGCGGGGTGGCGCAGCGGCGCGGACTGGCGGCGGCGCTCTGCCCAGATCTGGGCCCAGCCGACACGCATTGTAAGCATTAATTGAATTTGAGCTGATTTTAATGGTATATTCGAAGTTAACATTTCGTTTAATCTAGTCTATGCATTGTTTTTTCTAACTGAAATAAATGTCATTATTTCCAGGAACCAGATAGGATTGATGGGCCCCTGAAGCGGTTGCCATTAACCTTGCAGTGCCTAGATACTGCTGGATTATATCTTCTTGGCGATGGCTTCACCTTTCTAGTATGGTTAGGTAGGATACTCCAACCTGAGCTCATTAACGACATTCTTGGAGTCAGCTTGGCAAACTTCCCTGATTTATCAAAGATACCCTTGTTTGCTCTCTGGTAAATAGTGTAGTCTTCACTTTGGTATGCTCTTGGATGAGAATCCAGTATTTTAGTTAATGAAAAGCTCACTGTTAACATGAAATACGATACCACTTCTGATTTGTGCTTCTTGCTGATATCGGATATCTTGCAGATTCAGTTGAGAGAATGTGACAACAGTCAGTCAAGAAACTTCATGGCAGTACTAAGAGCCTAAGGGAGAGGGATTCTTCGTATTACCATCTACCCCGCGTGGTACGACAATGCTAGCAGCCCAGAGAAGGCTTCTTGCTTCTGTCCAACCTCGTCGAGGATGAGATGGCTGGAACAAGCAGTTACATGGGCTGGATACTCCAGGTTCACCGCCAAACACAAAGCTCATGATGATGCACGGTGGATGGACCGGAAATTTTGTTTTGGGTAAACTGCTGCAAATTCAGTTGCTGCCAGTCCCGGAGCGCCCTCTTAACCATTGGAACAACATGGCAAGCCAGCCGTGCTCTGCATATGCCTTCCTGTTAGCAGCAGCGAGTTCGCTGGTGGCGAGCAATACAAACTTTATTGTTAATATTTTGATCTTGTGATTATTTTTGATGCCGAGAAAAGGATACAGCTGTTGTATGTATCAGAATAATTAGCCAGCACCTTTGGTAAATTGTACAAGCGTTTGGAGTCTTTGGTGTAGGGGTTTGTACGCATTTGTATCGTCGAGAATTTTAGTCACAAAGATTGTGTGAACTCTTGTTTGACTGTTGGTACTGATCTGGATGCAATGGGAAGCGCCTTTTTACTCAGTTTTGTGCTGTAAGTGACAGAAGGAATCAACCGCGGAACATAAAAGAATGACACAAGCACAGCTCTATGCAGGATGATATATGGAATTCTGGATTAAATATAAGCTCACAGGGGAGCACAGTTGTGGCGGAATGTCTGACATAATTCTCATGATAATATCTGAATTAACATAAGCTCGCAGGGGAGCATAACTCTGTCTGAATGAGTGACATAAGTCTCATGATGTCTGGCATAGCATAAGCTCATAAGTTTGTCAAAGTACTCGGTCCTTGGTCAGCTCCTAGACGGGGGACTCGAACATCTTGCGGAGCTCAAACCCGAAGTTGCGGACGTCGTCATGGAAGATGGATGGTGGCTCACGGTGGGCAATGTACACGGCCACATAGGAGAGCAGGATCACGGCTCCAATGAAGTTGGGCACCTAGTATTCATTTCATCATACAATCAATCAACAACAATCATCACACAAAACAAGAGCTAGCTAGCGTCGATGAGATGAGAGAAAGTAGGGTGTATTCCTACCGCCATGTATAGATCCGGTGTGGCATCCAGAGACGCGCAGAAGGCCGAAGTGATGGCGTTGACAAAGCCCAGTAGCACCTCGTACAAGGGATCCATATTGTCCACCAGCTTCAGATTTGCTGCTTCCACCTGCAGTGACAATGCAAATTTTATGAATATATATACTCTGTTGCATATTGACCCAATTCAGAACAAGCTTCCTATTCTTGAAGTTAGAGATAGTTGAATCTGAGCTTGTTGAGATACTAACCATGTCCACAATGGCGAAGCCGTAGGCGAGCAAGGCTGCGATGGCGGCGACGAAGGAGACGAAAGGGGTGCCGACCACCTTGGTGAAAACGAGGCAGGGGAGGACGGCCGACGCTAGGAGGACCGGGGCGAGCGCGTAGAGAGCATGGCGGCGCACCGTCCCGACCGCAAACCAAACGAAGGCACCCACATAGCCCAGCTGGAGCAGTGTTGAGACCCCGTTGATCGTCAAAGACGCGACGGCGTCGGGGTAGTGCGGGAGGGCGTACATGAACATCGCGACACTGCTGAAGAGTGTGAGGATATGCCCGTACGACGTCCGGTCACCGGTGCCCTTGTCCTTGAAGATTGGCCTCAGGAAGGTGAGGCTGCAAAAATGTAGGCAGGTATGTACAATCTCTGTAAGAATTTAGGCCACAACCAGGGAAGGAAAAGCACATAATTTAATAAACATAACTAAGACGAAGTAGCAAAGCAATGCTACAAGAGACTGGCACAAGGGGATGGATTCAACAGTGACACACCTCTGATGGCAGAACTGCCCAAGAAACTGAAAAAAAGCAGGGGAGCATTGAGCTCCGGCCGGCGAATCCACGACGGCAACCTCTCGGGATGCCAGCACCAGCACGACGCAAAGGTCGTGCTTTTGTTGAACCTACGCGCACGTACAGGAACAGGAGGAGGCCAAGCAACGCCTAGGCCGGCGATCCGGCCGGCGCGCCGCCGCATCGGCATCGATGATGCCGTGCCGTCCTACTGGTGCACCACTAGCATGCTAGGCACACGGGAGCGCGCGAATGGACACTTCCGGCCTCCCCATCCCGATCCCCATCCCATGAATGGCAGCAAAGCAAGCAAATCCGCCACCTTTTTCAAGTTGAACCAACAACACCTACGCCGGCCGGGTGCTACTGCTTGCTCGGCGCGCGCACAGCGCCGCCGGATCGATCGAACCAAGAGAAAAAAGTAGCGACTTTTCAACCCGACCGGCCCCAACACCAAGGCGCGGGCACGTACGGGGCAGCACCTGCGCCGGCGATCGATTCCGCCGGCCGGGTGCTGCTGCATCGGCGCGCACACACTACACCTACACGCAGCGAGCGCCCCCATCGAATCCATCCAAGGCAGAAACAGAGAAACCTACGGAACCCGACGCCGACCGGCTCCAACGCGCCCACGAATCGGCAGCAGCATGCACAGGCAGCACATCATCGGAGACGGGAGGGGAGATCGAAGGAAGAGCACACTCACATGGGCGCCAGGGAGAGCAGGAAGGCGGTGCAGTTGCCAAGGATGGCGAAGCCCGTGAGCACCACCTCCGCCACCTTGGTGCGGCCGGCGACCGCGACCCCCGCCAGCAGGCCCCTCCCGCCGACGCCGGGCACTATGTACGACGGCATGGTTTCCTCAGGGGGAAATGGAGGGGGTGGGGAGGGAGAGACAGGGCAGGCAGGCCGGGGGTTTATGACGGAGGGGGTTTGTGGCTGGGTCTCCGGCCGCCTCTCCCACACCGCGCGCGCCACCCGTCTTTTCTCTTTCACAGTCTACTTTTACTTTAATGACGGTATCAAATATACGTATGCTAATTCGAAATTCGAAGGGAAGCACGAGCCCGCGCGATTTCCATTCCCTTTCCCGTGTGTCCAACGGAATTTTTGTACATCAATCGCCAGTAGTATGATTAATCAGCCGAGCATCTCCAGTTCTCCATTAGAGCCTCTGCACGTCGTCCCCTAAAATGGCCCGCGAAATTCTAGACCAACCTGTCCGGATGAAGTTTGCCATCCAACACCGTCCTGCATTAGTTCGCATCCACGCGTCCGTTTTCTCGCAAACCATAAGCAAACTAGGGGCCCTTTGTGGGAGTCTGAACCTTCGCCACGTAGGACTCCGACACCCCCGGCACACCCAAACCACATCGGGGGCCCGTGTTTCCATCCCTTCCGCCTTGCTTTGCATCCGCTTCCTCCCAGGCTGACGCCGCCGCTGTACCACACAAGCCGCCTGCCAAGCCCTTGTTGGACCTACGTGACTTTCGCTGCTCCGCCCCGTCACCATGCCGCTATTCCACCTCTCGTTCGTCCGCCGCCCAGGTACCATCCCGCATGCGGATGACATTCGCGGGGTCACCATGCCTGACGAGTGTTTGATGAAATGATCATCCTATTTTTTTTGACAATTTTTCTTCCTTTTTGGACCAATGGATTCATACATGGAGTACTTACATTGAGTCGTCCGACGAGGAGGATTATGCGGATGAAACAGTGACGATGTAGGCGGTCCTTGCAAACACGGAGCATGCGAAGAGCATGTTATCAATTTCAAGGGATCGATCAAGGGTCATCGAGTTCTAAACGGATTATGGCATAGCGGTATTTGACGTTGATGGATGACTACTTTGCCCCGATGCCCTATTCGCGAACAATTTTTGCCGGCACTTTTGGATGCGAAAAAATGCGTTCGATCACCTGTAAAATGGCGTCCAGGCCTACGATGACTACTACTTCTTGAAGAAGGATGTTATAGAAAGAATTGGATTCTCTGGTTACCAGAAGTGCATGGCTGCATTGCGGATTGCATATGGCATGATTGCAGTTTTGTGGGACGAGTACCTCCCGATATCTGAGAGCACATCCACATACGTTATGGTCAGATTTGCTACTGCTTTGGTCGAAGTGTTTGGACCTCTGTACTAGAGAGAAGCAATTGTCGCATACACCAAAAGGCTCATGACACTCTCAAAAGCAAGAGGATGGCAATGCATGCTCGGATGTCTTGATTGAAGATGGAAGAACTGACCATATGTTCTACAAGGGTAATATGAGGGCCATGTTAAGAAGTCCACCATCATTCTTGAAGAAGTTGCATCACATGACCTTTGCATTTGGTATGCTTTCTTTGGTATGCCCGGGTCTCACAATGACATTAATGTGCTACAGCGGTCTCCATTGTTTGTTAGGCTGACTGAAGTACAATCTCCTCCATGCAACTACACTGCCAATGGCATGAATACAATATGGGCTAGTATTAGATTGACTATCTATCCTCCATGGGCAACCTTGGTCGAGACCATGTCTAAGTCAGTTGGTCAGAAAAAACCTCATCTTTCCTAAAGACAAGAAGGAATTAGAAAAGATGTGAAGAGGGCATTTGGAGTGCTCCAAGCCTGTTTTGTAGTTGTTCGAGGACGTGCAAAAGTATGGGATCATGCATAACATGATCGTGGAGGATGAGGGTGAAGATGCCGCTGGAGGTCTGGAATTTGAGAACATGGGTGATCCTATACAACTTCCAAATCAGAATCGGGCCACGTTTGATGAGTTTGTCCAAATGCATCAACAAAGTCGACATCGAGCAACTCATGACCAGCTTAAGGAAGATCTGATTGAGCATCTGTGGGCACTTAAAGAAGACAACTAGAACATATATATGTGTGAGTTGAATTCAAATATTAACTATTTTATTTCAAAGCTTAGTTGGATTGTAATATTTACATTTGAACTAGTGTCACATTTGAATATTTTCACTCATCAAAATTTGACATGCTATTATTTTGAGTGCTGCAAACTTTAAAAAAAGCGGATGTTTGGGGGACAAGATTGGATGGCCAGCTCCCCTATCCATCCCCGGGGACGAGTCCAGACCAGGTCGCAAACAAATAGTGTGTCCGTTTTAGTGGACACGTTGGAGATGCCCTTAGCACATAAATCCGGTTTACTATCCCAAAAATTGTCTCCAACAACGTAGCATATAAATGAGTCATTTACGGACGCGCCACGAATCCGAGATGTCGGATCGTGGGTTGTTGCCGACTCGGACGCGGGTCAAGCCATGTCTCCCTTCCCATCCATGCCTATATATTGGAGGCGTCAGTAACCCTAGCAGCAATAACATCAAATGGCATCTACCTCCTTTCGCGCACCAACCGTCGTTCCATCCACTGCTATTGCTTTCGGCGATCCCATCCCGTCAGCCGTGTGCATGGCTGTACTGGAGAGCAGGCCCCTGGAACCCCGCCCTTTGCGATCCTGCACCGGGAGATGAGCGATTTGGTTTTGGGGGAGTGTCTCTGACACCACTGCTCGTCGCTGTTCGTCTACGTCTGCAACTTCGACTACTTCCTCATCTTCCTCGAGATCACCATGAGTCAGCAATCCGAAATTGGCAAGAAGGCTGCCAAGGACAAGGCTGCTCAGGAGACTGCCGGCGCCGCCGCGGCTATCACTTGGCCGACTAGAGGGTATAACTTGTTTATCCCTCTCCTATTTGATTCCTGTGTTTGCCTTGCTTGTTGTTTATGTAGATGTATCTGTTATTTGCATATGACGAGCTTGGATGGTTAGATACCAGTACAAGATTAATACTGTAAATGCCATATTTATAATTTATTTTTGGATTAGATTATTCAAAAATTACTAATTTATCCAATAGTAGATTGGCGCCGCCGCCGCCGGGATGCAAGAACCCTTGTCCTTTGTTTGCTTTTTTTTTACATGGGAGTCGTTTGTTTGCTTGAGAGGAAGGCTATACGAATACTGTTTAACAAAACAATTGATAAGGAGTTGAGAAACATAATAACATACAGAACAGACATGCATGCATGATCAAATCAATCGACATGAAAGTACTAATCTATATTTTATGTTTACATCAACGACTCTATGATCCTCTGCCCTGTTCCTCTATAACAACCTCGTTCCATTGATGAACTAGGAGGAGTCCCCAGCACACGGAGACGGCCATGCCGGTCCGGCGGTGGACGGTTCGAAGTATGCCAATATGATCGACGAGCCGACGAGGATGATGATGTAGAGCAGATTCCCCCACCATATGTTTTCTGCACCTGCTGTGCTGGTTGGCGTACGCACTCCCGACACAGTCCACTAGTAGAAAAAGACGCATTTGTCCCGGTTCATAAGGCCCATTTGTCCCGGTTTTTGAACCGGGACTAAAGGGTCGGGACTAAAGCCCAGTACCTTTAGTCCTGGTTCGCCTATGAACCGGGACAGATAGGGCTCCACGTGGCCGCTGCGGCGAGCCCAGGCAGGAGGGCCTTTAGTCCCGGTTGGTAACACCAACTGGGACCAAAGAGCATCCACGCGTCAGCAGCTCAGGAGCTGGGGTTTTTGTTTTTTGTTTTTGAAAGGGGGGGGGGGTTTAGGGGTTTGTAAGGTTAATTTAGGGGTTTCATATATTGTGTTAGCTAGCTAATAGAGAGAAGTGTCCTCTCTTATCTCCGTGCTTGGTCGACGCTACGTACTATACGTATAGAGAGGACTCGACACGCTAGCTAGTAAGCAAATGAAGGAAACCATTAAGTACACAAGATCGTCATGAACATATACAGAGAGAAGTGATCGACCTCCTCCTTCTCCGAGAGATTGGTCGAACAACAAGTTTTCGTATATCTATCCGATGCTACTAGCTACATATATACAATATAAGATCTCTTACAATCCCTAACATCTGATGTCAAGTTTCACATGGTATTCTCCGGCTGGATTGATGACGTGGTCAAGAAAGAATCCCGCCAATTCCTCTTGAATTGCTTTTATGCGATCATGTGGTAGGAGTTCATCCCGCAGCTGCCAAATCTAATGGAAGAAGGGGGTCAATACATATATATGAATGAAACTCAACACAAATGATGGTAATAAAATAAAATTGTGAATATTATTGCTTACGCACTTCATATTGTTTTTCAGAGTAGCCCCGCTTAGAGGTCATTGCGTTGTAGATGTACTCGCAAATGTAGTATCCACAAAAATTATTCCCGCCTTCCTGCCACAACCACTTTACGAGAAATAGAGGTCAATCAAACTGATAATCAAGCATTATAAATGGTATTGATGAAACCAGCTAGAATCAATGGGAGATGCGCGGAACTAGCTAGTAGTACTCACTTTCGGGTGTGTAAATCGCAGCTCCCCCGGCAGTCCCGGAGCTTCTGCGGTGAACACTTTCCAAACCCTGCGAGACAAAGAAAATAATTACTTGATATCAGGAAATGAACAAAGTTGCCGATATGGTGCGATAATGATCGATTGAACTTACTTCTGGAGCATTTCAGTCATGGCCGCATACTCCTTGGGATCTTTTCGTCTTGAGTCTAAGACGGTTACTAGTCCCTGCTCAAGCTTAATCTCTAGGAGAATAAAGTGAAAGCTGCGCACGCATGCATAACTCATCAATTACATTACTATAACCTCGAGTAATAAGGGAAACCGAATATGCAGAAGACAGTAACACTCACTTGAAGTTGTAAGGAAAGAGTATTTTATCTTTGTTTTAATTTTTAAGCAATGATAGTAGCAATTTGGCCTCGGTTTCTTTCGGATTATATTTAATCGTCCATTCATCTATGAGATTTGTGTTAATGAACCTAATATCATAGATTTGTGCATTTCTGCATTCGACGATCTTCAATCTGCATAATATAGTGAGGATAATTATATATACATGCAATGAAAGAGCTGAGCTATATATAGAGACTTAATTACAGAAGTATAGTACTTACAGACAGTAGCAAGTGATGATTATTTTATCGAGGTCCTTTTGATTGAAAATCTGGAAGAACTCCTCAAATGGAACAGACAACAGATCAATTCCAACGAGGTCGTGCTCCTCTTTAACTCTCAGCGTCAAAATATCCTTCCTAGACTTGCAGGTGTCCATGTACCACTTATGGAATCTTCGCATCATCGTTGTTACAGGAGGATCACCAGGTCTGACGAGAGGCTTCCCGTACTCGTATTTGTGTTCGTCCACCTCTATTGTATCAAAATGTGCATCGTCGGGCAGGTAATCACCAGGATTGGTACCGGGCAGCATCCCCGGCAGATTTGCGACGATATCGCTAGACACCTTGAGCGGGGGGCACGATTGGTTTGCCTGTTCACCGAGCTGGGGAATTTTGTTCCCACTTCTTTGTTCTTGTAACCTTTTGTCACTTGAAGTAGTTCCCGACCGGCGCGCTCCTTCCACTGCCTTTTTAAGAGCGCGGACATGGTTGTCATCCGGCGGAGGCGGTGGTGGTCGCTTCAGGTTCTTCAAAGTGCGCTTCAATTTCACCGGATCTATCTTCTCCTTCGGAGGTGGATTTTTCTTTGCAAAAAAGTCCTTCACTTGGGCTTGACAGATCTCCGTGTTTTCCTCCTCGGTCATCTCGTATGGTAACTTCTCTAGAGGCCTGAGAGATGGACCGAATATGTATTGCCTCCCACCTCTGGCTGTACTGCTAGACGTCGGAGCAGCCGGAGCGGCTGCGGCTGTCTTCCTTCGTTGCTTACGAGGCGGAGAAGGAGGCGGAGTGCTACGACGCACCGGAGCAGCCGGAACGGCGACGGCTGTCTTCCGTTGTTGCTGACGAGGCAGAGGAGGAGGCGGGCTGCTCGGACGCGCTGGCGCAGGAGGAGAAGGAGGCGGAGTGCCGCCACGCGCCGGAGCAGCTGGAGAAGGAGGCGGAGTGCCGCCACGCGCCGGAGCAGGCGGAGAAGGAGGCGGAGTGCCCTGATCACTCGCCAGAGGAGGAGGCGGAGTGCCCTGACTCGCCGGAGGAGGAGGCGGAGGCGTCCAGTTCGGAAGGTTGATGAGCTCCTTCCGCCATAGACATGGAGTCTTCAGAGCAAGACCCAGCTGAGTCTCCCCTTCACCGGTAGGGTGGTCAAGCTGGAGCTCCTCAAATCCCTCCGTTATTTCATCGACCATCACAACAGCATAGCCTTGTGGAATCAAAAGGCAGTGAAAAGTTGCGCCGGGTTGAGGAGGTGCAACAGAGCTGACAGCCGCCTTGACTTTGAGGTGCTGCCACTGCGTCATAAGGTGGCAATCTTGAGCCTCCGTGATAGCATCCACGGGGTAGCTGGGAGCCATGAAGTCAGGCTGCTGAAGGACCTCGGTGGAAGCCACGCTGCTTCTCCGCTGAGATGGAGGGGTCTCTTCTGGGGTAGCTCCGGCAGGTCGCTGGCTCTGAACTAGTAGTGCTTGTTCCTCTAGCGCTCGTACCCTTGCAGTCAGCGACTGCAGTTCGGTCTGCTCCACTTTCCTCCTCCTCTCCCGGGTTTTGTAACCGTCTGCGTTGGGAAACCCAACCTTCCACGCAACGGAGCCTGCCGTGCCTCGTGTTCGTCCTGGGTGCTCAGGATTCCCGAGGGCCTGTGTGAGCTCGTCGTTCTCTCTGTCGGGAACGAACGTCCCTTCCTGCGCTGCGGCGATATACTTCTGAAGCTTCTTGACGGGTATTTCAAGTTGCTCCTTCGTCCAACGGCACTTCCCTGTTTTAGGGTCCAAGGTTCCCCCAACCCCAAAGAACCAAGTCCTTGAACGGTCTGGCCAGTTCAATGTCTCTGGTTCGACCCTTTATCAAGCAGGTCCTTCTCAGCCTTGTCCCACAACGGCCGGGCTTTGAGGTAGCCACCTGACCCCGTGCGATGGTGATACTCCTTCTTTGCATCATTTTTCTTGTCTGTCCCTGACATCTTCTTACTCTTCTCCGATGTCTTGTGGGCCACAAATGCGGGCCAGTGATCTCTTATCTTCTCAAATCGGCCGGTGAATTCTGGAGTCTTCCCTTTGTCGACAAACGTTGATTTCAACTCATTCTTCCACCTCCTGAATAGATCTGCCATCTTCTTAAGAGCATGAGCCTTGACCAATGGCTCTATAACTGGCTTATCCGGATCCTCCTCTGGCGGTAGGGTGAAATTTGCCTTCAGCGCGGTCCAAAGATCATCTTTCTGTCTATCGTTGACAAAAGACACTTGAGGGTCTTCGCTCTTAGGCTTATTCCATTGGTGGATGCTGATCGGGATCATGTCCCTAACAAGAACCCCGCACTGAGCAGAAAATGCTTCCTTGGTCCGGCTGGGTTCAATCGGTTGGCCATCGCCCTTGATTGCTGTGATCGTGAACCTTTCATCCTGGCGCAACCTTTTCTTTGGGCCTCGTCTCGTTACCGAAGTTTGGCTCGATCCGGAGGGCTAGAAAAGAAGAAAGAAGAGAGTTAATATGTGTACATACCAAAACAATTATTGCATCAATTAGCTAGTCAGCACAGGCTTAATTAATATATATACCTCGCCGGACTTTGCAACAGCTCCTTCCTCCGTTCGCTCACCGGAGCCATCATAATCATGTCCTTCCACCTCCATTGTTCGATCACCGGAGCCTGCTTCACCCTCTCCTTCCGGACCATCGGTGTCGTTGAGAAACGATAAGATATCACCTCCGCCGAGGATTATGTCCCCCAACAACTGTTCTGCTTCGATGTCTCGGTGCTCCATAGTTTCTGCAAATATTACAACATGACAATTAATATACAAACATGACAGATGGATATATTAGTTCAAACGTAGACCTAGCTAGCTCGACGCTTCTACGGTTTGGGGTGGCCTCGACAACTCTTCTAGGGTTTGGGGTGGCCTCGGCAACACTTCTAGTGTTTGGGGTGGCCTCGACAACGCTTCTAGGGTTTGGGCCGGACCGCCTCTCTCATTAATGTCCGACGTACGGACCGACAAGGGATTTAACAAAATGACGCCATTCTGGATGTGCAGAAAATGGTCCATATTTTTCCTGATCTCATCTACCCTTCTATATGTCACGTTGTCTAGTGTCAAAGAATTTAAGAAAACCATGACTTCAACATTAGCCGGAAATGACAGGCGTATAACGGTACGAAGCTCTTCAAAGTTGTTTTGGAACGGAGTTCCCGATAGAATAATTCGCTTTTTGGTACAAAGTTCAGCAAGAGGTCAGAAAAAAATTGGATCAACTTGTGCAGATCCATAATGGGGGCATTCTTGATAAATCTAAATATGTCAAAATTCAAACTTTGACATATGATCAAACTTTGATATATGTCCACCGCGATATAAAATAATACATAGACTTGTTCGGGCGAGAGGGGGTTGATCGACGTCCCCCCTCATGTCGAAGTTACCGGAGTTATCTTCTAGCGGTTTGGGTGGCCTCGAAAGTTTGTCGGGTAGGGGCGGGAGGGAGTAGGAGATCGACAACGCTTTTTTTCTAGGGTTTGGGTGGCCTCGAGAGTTGGTCGCCCGGTATATCGAGAGGGGGGTGAACATTTTACCTTAGTAACTTAGAAAAAAAATATTATCGAGGAGGGGGTACGTATATCGACCCCCCCCCCCTCATGTCGAAGTTATCGGGGAGGGGCTATATCGACAACGACATACATATAGCCACATACATATAAAAAAATTCTATGAACATCCATACATACATATAGCCACATACATATATATGGCTATGAAAAAAAATTCATCATATAAAAAAAATGTTATCGGGGAGGCGGTATATCGCAAACTTTGACATAAATGACTTTGATCATGCACAATTTTCCTATACATAAAAATTCTATGAACATAAAAATTCTAACTTTTGCATATTCTTTGCATATATGAACATACATACATAAATTATACATACATGGAAAAAAATTGCTATGAAAAAAAAACATCATATATGAACATTTTGTATATACATCCATACATACATACATGGACAAAAAATGCTATGAACAAAAACATCAATTTTGGTCCAATCTTGGCATCGAACTACAACCCAATTTTTCCTTGCTAAAAAAATTATGAATTTTTTACACCTTGTAGTCCTTCCAACTAAACCCTTAAGTCCAGAAGGGCAGCCCCAATTTCATCTAGCAAGTCCACCAAAAAAATTTATGTAGTTTCTGTCCAGCACTAAATTTTAATAAAACTTGCACTAAGAAGTTTTTCCTTTTATCAAACCAACTTAACCATCTTCACTAACATCCAAGGAGACATCATCCTGCCAAGTTTCACATAAAACAAAGTTCCCTAGCAAGCCCTAGCATTTCATCAAACACCTTGTGGACATGGCTAAAACTTTGCACTGAACCAACTTCACCATCATCACATACATGGAGGAAGGACAGAGGAGAGGGGTGGGAGGGAGCAGGGAGTACCGGCCTGGCCGGCGGGCACTGGTGCGGCGGCGTTGACGGCAGGGTAGGGGCGTGGCGGGGCGTCGGGGCAGGGCAGGGGTGCGGCGGCGTTGGCGTCGAGGTCGAGGCAGGGGCGCACGGCGTCGGCGTCGGGGCAGGGCAGGGGCACGGGGCGATGGCGACGAGGAGCGGGCGGCGACGGCGACGGCGACCTCGGGGCGGCGACGGCGAGCACGGGCAGCCTGGCGGCGTCGATGAGCTCGGCGTCGTCGGGGGGCAAATGCTCGATCAAAACTGAAAAATTCCTAAGTCCTGCTTATATACCCCAGATCATTAGTCCCGTTTGTGGCACAACCGGGACGAATGCCCCCCTTTGGTCCGGGTTCGTGGCACCAGACCGACCAAAGGTCTCTTTTCAGCAGCCCATTGGTGCCACCAACCGGGAACCAATGCACCCCTTTTTGTTCCAGTGGGTGCTACCAACCGGGACCAAGGCCTGGCGCTGGCGCGGTGCAGTGGGATGTTTAGTCCCACCTCGCTAGTTGAGAGAGCTCGAGAGTGGTTTATAGAGCTGCTGCGCCGACCCTCTCGAGCTCCTCTAACTGCAGGCTTTCGGGCCTACTCTGCTACTCTTGCCCGTGGGCCTGCTGGGCCTCTGCGGCCTGAATCCTGGCCCATGGATGGGTTTCAGTCGTATTCAGGCCGTGGTTGCCCAGTAGGTGGCATTTTTTTCTAGTTTTTTTGTTTTCTTTTCTGCTTTATTTATTTTATTTTGTTTCTACTTACAACAAAATATAAACTGTTTTTCAGTGATTCTTTTTGCTTTTAGGTATAAAAATTAAATAACTTCTGTTAGTCCATTAGTTTTCCAATTTGAATAGTTTAAATTTGAATTCTTGAAATTTGTGTGAATCACTAGTTTGTGATTAACTTACTATAAAAAGAATTTTGGATGATTCTTTTTCCTGCTATTTAATATTACAGTTTTTATCATTATATTCAAAAACAGTTTTTGTTACTTTAGTTTCTAACAAAAAAAATCTTTATGATAATTCCTTTTGTTATTAATTCTAATTTCTAACACAAAAAGTTCTTCATGAAAATTCTTCTTGCTTTTAATGTTTTGAATAGAAATAACTTATTTGAACTCCAAGACTTTTGTGTGTTCAAAATGAACCATTTAAAGCCACATCATCAAATTTCCAACCCTTTCTGACTTCATCTGTTATTTTTCATGCATTTACTGATTTTTTGACTAATGACCCTGAAATTGAAAAAGCACTTCAATGAATCTGAAAGGTTGAAAATTGGCATCATATCATCATTTCACACCACATGCAATGTGCTAAAAAGTTGAGAGGGTTATGGCAAAAACTAGATGCCTCGTGTACAAAAGACAATCTCTTTCGACAGTATCAGGGTTTCGGACAAAAACTCATTGTTACAAAGGGATTTCCTTTTTTTGAACTATTTGAAACTCCAACTTTTTGTGTGTTCAAAATGAACCATTCAAGCCATCATCAATTTTCATCAACCTTTCTCGACTTCATCTGTCTATTTTTCATGCATTTACTGATTTTTTTTGAGCTAAATGACCCTGAAATTGAAAAGCACTTCACATGAACTCTGAAGAGGTTGAAAATTGGCATCATATCATCAATTTCCCCACATAGCATGTGCAAAAGTTGAGAGGGTTCGGAAAAACTGGATGCACTTCGTGTACAAAATGGACAATCTCTTTCGAAGTATCAGGTTTTCGGACAAAACTCTCTGTTACAAAGGGATTTCATTTTTTAAAACTTATTGAACTCCAGACTTTTTGTGTGTTCAAAAATGAACCATTCAAAGCCACATCATCAATTTTCAACCCTTTTCTGACTTCATCTGTTATTTTTCATGCATTCACTGATTTTTTTGAGCTAATGACCCTGAAATTGAAAAGCACTTGACATGAACTCTGAAGAGGTTGAAATTGGCATCATACATCATTTCAACCCACATAGCATGTGCTAAAAAGTGTTGAGAGGGTTATGGCAAAACTAGATGCACTTCGTGTACAAAATGGACAATCTCTTTCGAAGTATCAGGTTTCGGACAAAAACTCTGTGTTACAAAGGGATTTCATTTTTTTGAACTTATTTGAACTCCATCAGACTTTTGTGTTTTTCAAAATGAACCATTCAAAGCCACATCATCATTTTCACTCCTTTCTGACTTCATCTGTTATTTTTCACTGCATTTAGCTGATTTTTGTGAGCTAAATGACGCCTGAAATTGAAAAGCACTCTTCACTGAACTCTGAAAGAGGTTTGAAAATTGGCATCATCATTCACATTTCACTCACACCCATCAGCATGTGCTAAAACAGTTGAGAGGGTTCACGGGAAAAAACTGGATGCAACTTAGTTGACTACAAAAATGACAATCTTCTTCCGTACCACAGTTCAGGTGGTTTCGGCACAAAAACTCACTGTTACAAAGAGTGATTTCATTTTTTAACTAACTTATTTGAACTCCAGACTTTTTGTGTTCAAATGAAACCATAAGCCACCTCATCATTTTAAACCCCTTTTCGACTTCATCTGTTATTTTTCATTGCATTCACGATTGTTTTTTTTGAGCTAAATGACCCTGGAACATTGAAAAGCATTGACATGAATCTCGAAGAGGTTGAAATTGGCATTCATATCATCATTGTTCACCCACCATAGCATGTGTCTAAAAAGTTGATGAGGGTTACGCGCCAAATACTGGATGCACTTCGTGTACACAAACAGGACACAATCTCTTTCGAGTATTAGGGTTTGCAGCAACTCATCTGTACATTACAGGGATTGGTATTTTTTTTGAATTATTGGATATTCTCCAGACGTCTTTGTGTGCGGAACAATGAACATCTCAAAGCCATCTAATGGTCATCAATTTCACCCGCTTCTCTGCCATCATTGTCTTCACTCCTTTCTTCAGTCTTGTGATCACTTTGTGCTTATTGACCCGCGTAACCATGCGTATATCTTCATCGTTACCAACCGCCGGCATGATTTGGGTCCAGCCTTGACTTGAAAGGGAGGAATTTCATGAAACTTTATTCAATCCACAACATGTCTGTTCTTACCCCTTCACCTACGTCCCCCACTGTACGTCTTTTCACTGAAAGACACTATTGTGGCGCTTTTGCTCATCGTATGATGCTATTCGATTTCCTTATCTTTCTATTTTTCCTCGGTTTTGGTTGAGACCATTCACTTCACATGAAAACCTGCAGCCACCATCATTGGCTAGGACGAAGGTTCGTCTGTGTACCCAAGATTGGTCAGATCCCACTGTTGTCTATCCGTAATGTGGCTCCCCCTTAACTAGCCTGCTACCCCGCCTAACTGACCAGATTGACCCATCTTTGACACTTACACCAAAAGGGAACCGTTAAATCGATGTCGTAGTCAGAGTTCCCCATATGTCCATAATGGAACCAGTAATACTGTGTCCGTTCCCCTTCTGGTTGCTGCATCAAAGCCGACACCGCTGTTTTTGGTTGGTGCCCTTTGTTCTGGGCGATGTGTAAATGTATTCCCAATTTATCTCGTATCTTTGTAAGCCAATACGTCGACATTGCATGGTCCCCCTGGAAAACGAGTAACAAGCTCATTCAGTAAACGTGTTGCTCAACCTCTGCAGACGTGTTTCCAACCAACTGCCGAAAGTTCCTGATGCTGCTTCACCATGTAATCCGTCGTTCACCCTGCCTCAGGTGTTGGAGCGCAGAAGTTCTGCTGTTCTCGCAACGACATAACGGGGTCACCAACGGTAGAGTTCTGTACGAACTAGTTGTGGCTTGAGACCCAAGAATGCCCGTCCCTGCATATTTTTGAGTCCCCTCCTAGCGCCGGCCTTCTTTCCAGCGTCGTTCCTCATACCGCGATTGCAGGGGAGACTCCATCTTCTATAGGTCCGGAATGAAGTCCAACACAAAACCATGACCTCCCTCTGTTGATGCCATGTAGATGCTTCACTTCTGGCTAGCGCGGGTTACGGACATATTTCTTTAGGTAACTCATGAATCCTCTCAAGGGACATCATTTGAATAGTCAGCGATCGTCGTAATACAGAGCGATGATGAATGGGACTACGGGCCACCGATGCTCGAACGTGACAAGAACTAGCGTTGCCTCATCTACCTTCACTGTAAGGACCTTGGGTTGAGTTTGAAGACCGTCACTTCTGAAAATCGACATGAGGGACATGCACGACATCCTCCGCCTTGTACAATTTTGGATCGAATCTACTTCTGATCTCCGCCCCTGAGAAGCACTATGATTTAACTAGGCAACGAACTTTTCAGTACGGCCTATGCAACCGGGAAGGCAGTTGGTCCGTCATAATCGCTCGGCCAGTCATGCAGACTAGGTTCTGAAACTTTTCTCTGCCATATTGATTATTTTCCCTCTATATTTCGACGAGAAGCCAGACGGGACCTTGCATCACTGTAGTAGGACATTCAAGATAGACTCCTTTCTCCTTCTTTGGTATAGAGGTAGCTCTGGCAGGAACCCTCTTATCATGGCTTTGGAGGGCCATGCCAGTTCTTTTTTGTGCAACACGTTGCAGGTCTCCTCACGTGCTTCCGGTTGTATCTTTTGTCTTATCCATAAACGCACAAGAAGCCTACGTAGCAAGGTTCCGCAAAGGTTCTGTCCGTGCATCCACATCGATTCTTGAAGAGCGGACTCTAGGTCTTCCCCAGTAGTTGGTAGGTACCAAATATAGATTTTATTCTTTCCACAGGCGAGCGCTATCCTCAGCGTCATTCGGAACAGATAGTCCGCCCGGGACTCCTTTCCAAAAGATACCGGCTAAATCATTGACCATAGCAAAGTAACGTGCTCACCGGTCGCGCATGGCGGGTTCTTTCTCCGGGTTATCTCGTCCTCGCCTTTGTGACAAATGCTTTGCCTTCTTTCCCGACATTGATGGTTTTGGTCGAAAAATTCGACGACTGCCCCAGGTACACATTCTTCCTACATTTGCTCACGTATATAATTTCGGTGCCAGCTAACGCCGAGGCCAATGCGTGCTTGCGTAGATCCCTTGTCTTGTCCTGTCCATGAAGCTTATCGAAGAGCATGGCAAATTCCATGTATGGTTTACCAAACAGCACAAATGCAGGTCAAATTCCCTCTTCTATGTGATTACAATCCATCACAGTACAAACCGTTTCCATCCCCACGGCGTAAAAGTTCTTCAACTAACTGCCTTACCCGGTACACATCAATCGTCCGTTTTTTGCCGGGTTTGCTTTTTAGGGCCCCTTCGGATGCCAGTAACTGGCATCTAATGCTTAAACTTGCGTCTTTCCATGCACACCCACAAGGAGGAAGGTATAGATACATAGATACGGGCGGTTGCTGTATTGCTGCTACTGCTCCCCGAAGGATTAATATATGCCCAATCCGCAGTTAAAACAAAACTACCAAATACTTGTCCTTGGTCACCTGCAACACTCAGTTTTTTCACGGTTTCACCCGACTTTCTCTCGATTTTCTCCACCTGCGCCCGTTCAGCGGTGTGCTCTCAACTTTACCCGTATTTCATACGGTCCTCTCCTGTGCCAATCGCATACAACTTGGCATGCTCTTTGTTTCTGAACAGACGTTTCAACCGTGTATTATAGCGAGGCACTCACCACACTCACCTTGGCAGGAACCACTCTTCCTGGGGGGGCTCACCGTCACATTCAACCAGGAGTCATCGCTCTTCTTACATACGCAGCAACTGCACCGATACCGGCATGCCGTTCAATCCTCGTCCACGCACCGCGGTACCGAGATTGACAGTCATTAGGCATGCATTACCTACTTCTGCACCTCCAATCCTAGAGGGCATAACGACCTTTTTGCTGCGTACCACCTCCTTGTCGGCAATTCTAGATCCTTGGAGCTTTCTTACTTCAATATTGTCAGTAGCTTCCTCATATCCTTTTGTCAGTCACACAAGCATTCTCTGCCTTCCACTGCAGCAATTCCAGTACGGTACCGAGCTTTGTGTTGCCATCTTCGCAATTGGGATACAACCCTTTTTGGTGATCCTCTAACATGCGATCGAATTTCAGCTTCTCCTTTTCACTTTCGCACTGTCTCCTTGCATCAACAATGACCCGGCGGAGATCATCATCGGGCACATCGTATGGTTCCTCTTGATCTTCATCTTCCCCCGTTGCAGCATCATCGTATTCAGGGGGCACATAGTTGTCATCGTCCTCTTCTTCTTCGCTGTCTTCCATCATAACCCCTATTTCTCCGTGCCTGGTCCAAACATTATAGTGTGGGATGAAACCCTTATAAAGCAGGTGGGTGTGAAGGATTTTCCGGTCAGAGTAAGATTTCGTATTCCCGCATATAGGGCATGGACAACACATAAAACCATTCTGCTTGTTTGCCTCAGCCACTTCGAGAAAATTATGCACGCCCTTAATGTACTCGGAGGTGCGTCTGTCACCGTACATCCATTGCCGGTTCATCTGCGTGCATTATATATAATTAAGTGTGTCAAAAACCATTACAAAACATCATGAATAGATAAGTGACCAAATTAATAGAAGTTCATCATCACATTAAAACCAAAGTACATACATAGTTCTCATTGAACAACATATAGCTCTCCAGAGCATCTAATTAAACCATACATTATTGAAACTATGTAAAACATTTCAATGCAACAACAAATGGGATCATAATCGCAACCAAGGTAACAATTGATCCAACGGCATAATGATACCAAGCCTCGGTATGAATGGCATATTTTCTATACTTTCTAATCTTGAAGCGCATTGCATCCATCTTGATCTTGTGATCATCGACGACATCCACAACATGCAACTCCAATATCATCTTCTCCTCCTCAATTTTTTTCAATTTTTCCTTCAAGTAATTGTTTTCTTCTTCAACTAAATTTAACCTCTCGACAATAGGGTCGGTTGGAATTTCCGGTTCACATACCTCCTAGATAAAAAAAATCTATGTCACGTTGGTTGGCATAATTGTCATAAACAATAAATGAACCAAATAGTTATAAAATATAATATATACCACATCCGAATCATAGACAGGACGAGGGCCGACGAGGGCGGATACCAAAACCATCGCACTATATAATAACAAACAATAATAAAAGTAAGAAAATTATACAAGTATCTATGTAAATCATACAAGTAAGAATTTTTTTCTTTTAGAAAGAAGATAAGAACAAGAGGCTCACCACGGTTATGCCGGCGACGAGATCGGCGCGGGCGATCGACGGCGGTGAAGACGGGGACGGGACGTGACGGACCGCTAAACCTAGACAAATCTTGAGGAAAATGGAGCTTGAAGGTCGAGTTTGAAGAGGAGAAAGCTTAAGTAGTGTTGCTCGGGCATTTCATCGAACACCTCATGTGCATAGGAGGTGACCTAGAGCACCACAAACCCCTCCCCTCGCCGGCCAGAAAAAACAGAGCAGTGGAGTGCTCTGCTCGCGGGCGAGGGGTATATATAGGCACAACATTGGTCCCGGTTCGTGGCTGGAACCGGGACCAAAGGTTCCAGCCACGAACCGGGACCAATGGATGTGGGCCAGGAGCGAGGCCAATTGGTCCCGGTTTGTGTCTGGAACCGGGACCAAAGGGTCCAGACGAACCGGGACCAATGGCCCACGAGGCCAGGCCGGCCCCCTGGCCTCACGAACCGGGACAAATGCCCCCATGGGTCCCGGTTCCTGACTGAACAGGGACTAATGGGCTGGGCTGGCCTGGACCAAAGCCCTGTTTTCTACTAGTGGTCGGCAGTGGCAAGAGGGTTCTCGATATCACCCATCATTGATCGATCGATCTGTGGGAATATTTGTGGGGATCTTTTTTCCGGGGGGGATCTGATTGGTTGTGTATTATGTTGTGGACTTGTGGTTCTCTAGAGTACTCAGCTACATTGTCGTTCTGTGTTAAAACTTGCCTAGCTATCATAGTGAAGTACTCTGTTACATAATTGTCGTCGATGATTTTTAACTAACGTTGTAAGAGTTACATGCATGCAAACGTTTATATATTGAGAATCACAAGTGTTGTCGTGGCAGTATTTTTGATTGCCGTGGCAGCGCTTTTGCTGCCTTCATACTAGGTTAATGGCGTGCGGACAAATTGCAAGGACACTAATTTTCGAGCAATGCTACACACACGGGCTATTTTTACAGGGATTCACGGAGTGTCCTAGTTGGTATCTTTTGATTGGATAGAGATTAGGGTGAGGGGCCCACCCCCACTGAAAATTGGGGGGTGGGGAGGGGGGGGGGAGATTAGGTAGGGAAGAGCCTGTGCAGGCCCGTAAAACTCTGTGACTGTAGGGAAAAGCCTGTGCCAGGCCCGTAAAACTCCGTGAGTTTAGAATTATCGCTAATTTTTCCTGTCTAGCTTGTGCCGTCGGAATACGTCGAGTGCCAGCTATACATGCATGTGCCACTGATGACTTGCACTTCTGTGCCAACGTCAATCAATACCTGTATTAGCGTTCAACATTACCACTAAATTCTATCATGACGCCATATTGGTGCGGTGGTGTCCCACGCCACCAAGACACTTTTTGCCAATGCCATATTAGTGTTTCTGCACTAGTGAAAACATAAGTATCCATGTGGGAAGTCGGGATAGCGATGTTTCAACCGGTCCGTGACGTAGCGCGGCCGTGAAACTCAACAATGGAGATGAAAGGCTGGAAAGACTAACCAAAATACCCTTGAAGGCCTTAATATACTACAAAAATACTACTGTAGTATTGTTGCATCTAGGCTATTGCTGACCTAAAAATAAACGGTCTAAAATTGTTTGGTGTATTGTCAGATAACTCCAGATCTTAGCATTTTCCATTAATTCCCGACAATAACATGAGTGAGCGAGGTCACGTTCAAGAGAGGTGTTTCGAGAGGATCAAGGGGCCTTCTTAGAAGAAGGATTGGTCGTCTAATTCGTCACAGACGGTGATCTGCACTCGAGCATCCAGTCTAGGCTTTTTGTCTACAACTAGTCTCTACTATTAAGGGGAGTTTGGAATTGTACATTCGTATGCCCAACTCCCCTCTTCCCTCAATTGCCCTTGCTTCCCCATACCTAATCATCTATCTGAGATGAGGGGTACATGCCATGATCAAAACTGATGGCATGGGCGGAACATTATTTCACCGATTAAGTTTGTTGTCCCACACGTCCTCCTTAATTAAATGCCAGTGCTCGTCTTTTTTCTTTTAAACCCGATGGCTAGGTTCATGCAGGTTCCCCTGCCCTTTCTTCAGGTTATTTTCTTCTTCGATCGACTTCTAGCAATGAAGCACAAATACTGTTTAACACAACATCGGAGAATAGAGAATTTTGAGAAACAAAATAGACTAGTATATTTATCATGTTCATAATCAAAGCAATCAACATGAAAGTACTAGAATTTGTCTACATCAGCGAGTCTATGATCCTCTGTTCCTCTCTAGCAACTTCGTTCCATTGATGAACTAGGAGCAGTCCCCAGCACACGGAGACGGCCAGGCCGGTATACCCGATGACACGCGAGGCGAGGTACACCGCCGGTGTGGGGGTGTACACTTGGAAGTAGGCCAGGAAGAACGAGGAGCCGACGAGGATGACGGCGTAGAGCAGGTTCCCCCACCATAGGTTTGTGCGCCTGGTGCGCTGGTCGGCGTACGCACTCCCGACGCAGTCGCCGGCGGCAAGCAGGTTCTCGAGATCACCCATCACCGATCGATCTGATCTGTGGGAGGATTTGTGGCGATCGGTTTTTTGTGAGTATATATGTTTACAAGAAGACCGGCTGCTGATTCTTTTTCCGTTTTCTTGTACGTGTAGGTCTCTGGAACCGCCTAATGTACGTAATGTCATGCGCGTACACGTCTGTACAATCGGGGATCCACGGTGGCAGCTGATCATTCCCACGGCAGGATTAAAAACAGCTGCAACATGTTCGATTTGCTTTGGAAACCTAAAACTCAAGTACCGCTAGAAGATGGCACGTACGGCTCAAAGTTAGACTATCACTCAACAGCATATAAAAAAAAGATTAGCATTATCTGTATTTATGGTGAAAAAAAAGGGGGCGTGCTACGCGTCCGCCTGCTGATTTTTTAGAAGATCGGCCGGGTCATGAGCCGTCAGATCTGGCGCATCAAGCGGCCGAGCGACATCTCCACCATTGCAACACATGTATTGTTGCAGAATTTTTTACAACAGAGATCTTGTTGCAGAAAAGTTTCGCAACAAAAGTCTTGTTGCAGAATTTTTTTCACAACAGAGGTCTTCTTGTAGATTGTTTTTTCCAACAGAGATCTTGTTACAGAAATTTTCGCAACAAAGCTCTTGTTGTGGGTTTTTTTTTGCAACAAAGGTCTTGTTGTAGAAAAAACAAGTTGTGCCCAGAGCTTCTTGTGCAGGTTTTTTTTTTTTTTTTTTTTTGCAGTAGAGATCTTGTTCCAGAAAACACACGAGAAGAGAGTCATAGAGAGAGTACCAATGGAGCTTGGGCGAGATCTTGTGTGTGTGTTGTGGGGCGGGGTGTAAGGAGAGAGGTGGGGAAGTGGGCTCGCGGGAAGCGCTATGGGAGTCGGCTGGGAGAGTGTAAGGGGTGAGTAGAGAACAGGGGGAAAGGGAAGGGAGTTGGGGGGGGTGCGTCCTCCTCCAGCGGCCCCGTCACCACTTAACCTTTCATATGAGTAAAGGATGCAATGGATGCATCAATCAGAGGATAGTGAAAGGGAATAGCAGCCGCCCATGACCCCAATCTGGAGAAACTACTCAAGCCAAGGTCTGTGTTGCTCAAGTGGTACCTCTTCAGATCATCAGAGGCGACAGAGTATGGGTGGTGGCATTGTGGCAGATGTCGTGGGCCGCCGCCCTCGCTGCATGCGGAACGATGGTGGTTGCGACAAGGTGACATCCATGGCCATATTCCACAGTGTTCTTCCCCTCTTAGTGGGAGTACAGGTGTGCCATGGATCTGGCGGCGTGCTATTTGATGGTGTCGGCCCCGGGTGGCTGGCTAGCTGTATTACTCGTGGACACGACATCGGCTGGACGACAGTCATCACAGAGTGGTATGGGCGATAACGGCGGCGGTCATGTCCTCCCTCCTGGTGATCTAACTTGCCATGGCAAGAACACATAAAGCTATTGTGGTGTTGGTAGCCTCGTCTGATGCAGATCAATCATCGACTTTTACCTTTTGAGATGGCTCGAGGCTGCAGCCAGCCATCCCGAACTCGGGATTTCAGCAATGCTCGTTATCTTTCTTTCTTGTCAAAGATTCCATCGTGTGTCGATGACAAGATTCCGCAATCATTGCCTTTAGATCTGTCGTCCAGAATCATGTGTGTAAGCTCCTCTAGGATCGTGGAATGTGGAGACGACGACATAACGATGACTTTGATTGGGTGGTGCTTCTTCTCGAGCACCCAGTCTTCAGCTAAGATGAAAACCTTAGATTTGAACCTAGTTGGTTATACCTAGCAATGGCGGGTTGTTGCGCCATTATCCTCTTGGAGGCATTGCTTGGATTTAATCACACTTGATCTTCAAGGTTAAAATCCACGATTTGGCCTTCAATGGTTGGATTCAACAAAGGAGGGATTGTGCGACGTTTCCTTTCTGTAGGCATTGTTTTTGAAGAACCTTTCACATGTCCTTGTGTTTGGCAATGGATAGTTTGGTCCTGATGGTCGATCGTTGTTTTGATCGGCTTCAGGGTTTTTCCTTCTTTTTTTTCTCCCTTCTTTTTTTTTCTTTTGTTTTTCCTCCTCCGCCTAGGCTAGCTTCGGTCTTCTCTGACTTTACTGTTTCTTCCCTTGGTGGTCTTTTGTGCGTGTGTGCATTGATGCTAGTTGTTGTGCATAACTAGTTATGCAGAGGCCGGGTGTAACTCATTGTGTTTTATCCTTTGATGCTTCAGTAATGATTAATAAAATTACACCCTTATATAAGAAAAAAATCCGTCTTTTGCAACCAAGCACAATACTGTTCCCGATAGGGAGTTGAGAAACGAATAGCATGTTCGTTTCGTTATATATATCTACAACTCCCTCTGCATGACCAAATCACTCAACATGGAAGTACTAGAATTTGTCTACATCAACGAGTCGAGATCCTCTGTTCCTCTCTAAGCGCACCTCGTTCCATTGATGACCCAGGAAGAGTCCCCCAGCAGAGGAGACGGCACTGCCGGTATAAGCCCGGTGACACGGGCGCGAGGTACAACCCCCCGGTCCGGGGTTGTAGACTTGGAAGTAGGCGAGGAGGAACGAGGAGCCGACGAGGATGACGGCGTAGAGCAGATTCCCCCCACTCATAGGTTTCTGCGACGGCTGCGCTGGTCGGCGTAGGCGGCGGGCAGCGGGTCCTCGATAAATCATCGCCCATCGTCGATCGATCTGATCTGTGCGAGGATTTGTGGCGATCGTTTCTTTTGAGGATCTAATTAGGTTGAGTATTGTTTATAACTCGACCGGTGGCCCTATTTATTTCTTGTACGTGTAGGTCTCTGAAACAACCTAATGTCATGTACGTACACGTACTCGTACAAAGGCGAGTCACCTGAAGCAGATACGAGAAAGGACTCCCGTCAGCCTCAAATGTGTTCTTTGCTTGTATCAGTCTTCTTTGAGTCAGCCTCAAATGATGGTGGTTGCCGATTTGGACGATGTTTTCCTGCCATTGTCTGACGATCTCTTGGTTAATTTGGTCGATTCTAGACATGTCGTCGAGTCCTTTCTCGATAACTTGCCCAATATGTTTCAGGACAATGTAAATGTAGAATCTGCTCTTGGGCCTGCACTTAAAGCAGCATTCATGGTTATGGTAAGATCCTTGATGGTTTATTATTATTGAAGTATATGTGTTGTTTGTTCTTGTGTGCCCTCTATTACACGATTTAATCTCTGGACATTTATCTCATCACTGTTGTAGGGTCAAATTGGGGGAAAGTTGCTTGTCTTCCAGAGTACATTGCCATCTTTTGGTATTGGCCGTTTGAGACTTCGAGGAGATGATGTCCGTGCATATGGAACAGATAAGGAGCATATTCTGAGGATACCAGAAGATCCCTGCCATAGACAGATGGCTGCCGAGTTCACGAAAAATCAGATCGCTGTGGACATGTTTTCTTTGAGTGACAAGTATTGTGATATAGCTTCCTTAGGTGACAATTCCTTGACAACCTCCGTTGAGAAGTTCCTATAGTATTTCCTATTTGCTCTTACTTACCGTGATATGTATTAATGTGTAGGTTCTCTGGCAAAATATATACTGGTGGTCAGGTGTACCATTATCCATCCTTCCAGGCAACTACTCACGGGGAGAAACTTAAACATGAGCTTAGCAGAGACCTTATTCAGGGGATTGCTTGGTCATCTGTAATGCGTATCAGATGTGGAAAAGGTTTTAGATTTATATCAACAGCTGCATGTTTATCTTATCTTTCTAAATATTTCCTTGCCTTGTTAGTTTAATCAATCTAACTCGCATGACATAATGTTTCTCAGGGGTGTGTTTCACATCATACCGGTCATTTCGTGCTAAGGTCAACAGATTTGTTAGCTCTTCCAGCTGTTGACTCTGATAAAGGTTTTGCGATGCAACTGTCTCTACAGGAGACCCTAATGATCATGCGGACTGTATACTTCCAAGTGGCGTTGCTGTATCCTTTCCTGTCAATTTGCTTATGCACTGCTCTCTACGTTACAAATAATAACTTGGCAAAATGTTAAAGGAGCACCATTCTCAAGGTTTTTGTTTGCTCTTAGTTTGGTCATACTTAGATCCATGAATATGGTTTGTCAGTAGAGTAGAACTGTAATCCTCACTTTAATCCGCATATGATGTTTGATGTTGCCTGCTGCCATGGGCTTTTATTTTTCACAATATTATTTACGCGTGTGGTTCTTGTGTCCTTAACCACCATAAGATATACATCATCCTCTGGTGAAAGACGTATCAGGGTCACACATCTTGGTGAGATGTATCGTCAAGCAGATACTGGTGCCATTGTGTCAGTGCTTGCTAGAATCGGTTAGTACTAGATTAATGCTCTCCCCGTCCATAAATGTCAATATACATGACTCTGATCACTTTATAGCTTACTAATTATCGCTATCCTGCAGCTGTTGAAAACTCACTGTCTGATAAACTGGACAGTGTTCGACAACAATTACAGTTAAAGCTTGTGAGAAGTTTAAAGGAATACTGGAACCTTTATGTTGTACAGCATCGGATAGGAGGGAGACTGATATATCCAGAATCATTAAGATGCTTGCCATTATACATTAGAATCATTAAGGATTCCCTTGCTATGCGTGGTAGTTATGCTGATCTACTCTTGATGAACGTTGCGCTGCTGGTTTCTGTATGATGATACTGCCTGCAAGAAGGCTGCTCAATTTTATTTATCCATCTCTGTACAGGCTTGATGAAGTATTGACAGTGGTATGCCGCATTTCCTTGCCACGGAACTGATTAAGTACCTTTTATCCAGTGCCACTTGTAGACTTGTTACTTCCAAACTATGCAAGTCAAGTAGGAAGAACAAAAATAACTTGAGTTCTATTTTTTGGTGATGGAAAGAACCAGTTGGCCTGATCAATTAGTTGGCCTTTAATAATTCTTATTCATGAGGTTTTCCCCCTTGTATTTAGGCATATATGTAGTCAAAATGGACAGAACCAGTATAAGAAGTTAAACTGATTAGTTTGCTTAGTTAGTTTGGTAGGACCTCAACCCATTTACTGTTTCCTGCTTCAAAAGTAAGTTTCTATTATAGTTTGTAGAGCCAGCATTAATTGAATTTGAGCTGATTTTAATGGTATATTCGAATGTAACATTTCGTTTAATCTAGTCTATTCATTGTTTTTTCTAACTGAAATAAATGTCATGATTTTCAGGAACCAGATAGGATTGATGGGCCCCTGAAGCGGTTGCCATTAACCTTGCAGTGCCTAGCTACTACTGGATTATATCTTTTTGGCGATGGCTTCACCTTCCTAGTATGGTTAGGTAGGATGCTCCAACCTGAACTCATGAACAATATTCTTGGAGTCTGCTTGGCAAACTTCCCTGATTTATCAAAGGTACCCCCGTTTGCTCTTTGGTAAATAGTATAATCTTGACTTCGGTATGCTATTGGATGAGAATCAAATATTTTAGTTAATGAAAAGCTCACTGTTAACATGTACTACAATACCACTTCTGATTTGTGCTTCTTGCTGATATCAGGTATCTTGCAGATTCAGTTGAGAGAATGTGACAACAGTCAGTCGAGAAACTTCATGGCAGTACTAAGAGCCCTAAGGGAGAGGGGTTCTTCGCGTTACCATCTACCCCACGTGGTACGGCAAGGCTAGCAGCCCAGCGGAGGCTTCTTGCTTCTGTCCAACCTGGTCGAGGGTCAGATGGCTGGAACAAGCAGTTACATGGGCTGAATACTCCAAGTTCACTGCCAAACACAAAGCTCGTGATGATGCACGGTGGATGGACCAGAAATTTTGTTTTTGTGTAAACTGCTGTAAATTCAGTTCCTGCCAGTCCGGGATCGCTCTCTTTGGTGTAGGGGTTTGTACGCAGTAGTATCATCGAGAATTTGTCACAAAGATTGCGTAAACTCTTGTTTCACTGTTGGTACTGTTCTTGATGCAATGGGAAGCACCTTTTTTTACAAATGTTTTGTACTGTAAGTGACAAAAGGATTCAAGATGCCATATTTCCTTTTGGGGCCATCCTCGCAATAGCCTAGGTAATACAAGAACAAAATGTAACAACTACAGAACATAAAAGAATAACACAAGCACAACGCTATGCTGAATGATATCTGGATTAAATATAAGCTCACAGGGGAGCACAACTGTGGCTGAATGTTTGACATAATTATCATGACAATATCTGGATTAACATAAGCTCGCAGGGGAGCATAACTCTGGCTGAATGAACGACATAAGTCTCAGAGGAGCATAACTCTGGCTGAATGAACGGCATAAGTCTCATGATGTCTGGCATAACATAAACTCAGAGGAGCACAACTGTAGGATGAATTGAAACGATAAGTTTGTCGAACTCCTCGGTCCTCGGTCAGCTCCTAGATGGGGCACTCGAACATCTTGTGGAGCTCGAACCCGAAGTTCCAGACATCGTCGTGGAAGGCGGACGGGGGCTCGCGGTGGGCAATGTACACAGCCACATAGGCGAGCAGGATCGCGGCACCGTTGAAGTTGGGCACCTAGTATTCATTTCATCATATAATAAATCAGCAACAATTATCACACAAAACAAGAGCTAGCGTCGATGAGGTAAGAGAGAGTAGGATGTATTCATACCGCCATGTACAGATCCAGTGTGGCGGCCAGAGACGCACAGAAGGCCGAAGTGATGGCATTGACAAAGCCCAGCAACACCTCGTACAAGGGGTCCATGTTGTCCACCAGCTTCAGATTTGCTGCCTCCACCTGCAGTGGCAATGCAAATTTTGTGAATATATATACTCTGTTGCATATTGACCCAATTAGCACATGTATCAGCAATTCAGAACAATCTTCCTATTCTTGAAGTTAGTGATACTTGAATATGAGCTTGTTGTGTTGCAGATCACTAGTATAAAACAGGGCTTTGGTCCAGCCAGGGCCAGCCCATTAATCCCAGTTCACTCACGAACCGGGACCAAAGGGGGCATCGGTCCCGGTTCGTGAGGCCAGGGGCATTGGTCCCGGTTCGTCTGGCCCCTTTGGTCCCGGTTCCAGCCACGAACCGGGACCAATGAGATGCCTATATATACCCCTCACCCGCGAGCAGAGCAGTGGAGTGCTCTGTTTTTTGGGTCGGCCGTGGGAGAGCTTTGTGGTGCTCTAGCTCACCTCGTATGCACATGAGGTGTTTGATGAAATGCCCGAGCCACACTTAAGTTTTCTCCTCTCGAAGCTCCTTGTCCAAGCTCCATTTTCCTCGAGATTTGTCTAGGTTTGGCGGTCCGTCCTGTTCCGTCCCCGTCCTCACCGCCGTCGATCGCCCGCGCCGATCTCGTCGCCGGCACCACAGTGGTGAGCCTCTTGGTCTTATCTTCTTTGTAAAAGAAAAAAGTTCTTACTTGTATGATTAAGATAGATACTTGTGTAATTTTCTTACTTTTATTATTGTTTGTTATTATATATATTTGAGAGAGGAAGAATGCCGACTGTTGTCGTGGGGGTCGCTTCTGTTTGTTGAGTTTCCTGGTAGTTGCCTTCAATCAATTTTTGATCAACTATGAACATAGGAAATGTCTGACGACGAAAATGATTTCGGTATGTGCGAATACTTCAAAGACGAGCGCGGCCTGTACGACAGAAATTTCTTATTTGGTGGTAGGCGCTTCAGCATCAAGCTGGATGAGACCTTCGAAGTGGATACAGTAAGTCACAACGACAAGTCTTCTTTCGTAATTAAGCATGACTTCTGCTTCTTTTGCTTCAACTTATAATTTTAATTTTTTACTATTCTACTAGCGTATCCCCTGCCATGCAAGAATTTATGTCTTGGATAAGATTGGTTTCAGTCCTATGGAAACTATGGAGGTAAAGATAGTTCACTTGAGGACCGAGCATGGTTATACTTTTGCCGCAAAGTTATACAATGCAGACACCTACACCTATTTTGAATGCAAAAATTGGAGATCACTATGCAAGGCTTATGCATTTGAGCCTGATATGCTTATCACCTTTGATATTCGTCCGGAAGATGATATTGAAGGTAATATTAACATCTGGGTCGATGTGCAGACGCCTCTAGTTCTACCATTATGTGAGTTTGTCAACCATATTTATGTCTTGGATATTGTTTATTCAAAAATAGTTGACAACTAATTTCTATTGACAGCTTATTTCCATTCAAGCAAACATGTCCAGCGCTTGGTAGACATGACCTACTACTGTCCCGGGGCTGAACTAAACTGCGAGGAGATAAGTCATTATGTTTCATGGCTTGAGGATCTTGATACTGTCAAGACAAATTATTTCCCTGGACTTGAAAATCTTAGTACTCAAAACGTGCGACCACTAGCGTGCGTATTGAACTACGGTCATATCTATTTAGGAAAGATGGTAAGGTTTTTACTATGTGTCCTCAGTGCATCTTTTGCATACATTATTTTTTAAGCTAAACTTCATAGCTAAGTATGTTACTACGATTTTCTTCAACAGGGACTCCCAATGATAGTTGTGCCTCATTGGGTCGAGCCTAAAGGTCGCATGGCAATGGTTAGCTTACGGCCAAGACATCCTACATTGCACATGAGTGCATTCAGGATTTCTAAAAGCGAGCAAATCTTAATAGTCAAAGACTGGAGCAAAATTGTGAAGGATCGCAGAGAAGTACTAGGGGGCAGCAATCAGAAGCGCAGCCCACAATTAGGAGACAGGTTCATCTGCATGCTCCAATATGATGAAGCAGGAGTGCTACACATGTTCTATGCTATTTTACCTGAGAGAGAGCAGCAGGAGTGATTAGCTAGCTAGAATGAGTTTGAAGATGATGATGTGCTACACTATGACTATGATGATTAAATAGCTAGTGTTGGTGGTAATGACTATGATGATTATTATTAGCTAGTGTTGGTGGTGATTAGATAGCTACACTATGACTATGATGATTAAATAGTGTTGGTGGTAATGACTATGATGATTATTGGCTTTGAATGGTGCATTTTGAACACACAAAAAGTCTGGAGTTCAAATAAGTTAAAAAAAATGAAATCCCTTTGTAACAGACGAGTTTCCGTATGAAACCTTGATACTTCGAAAGAGATTGCCCGTTTTGTACACGAAGTGCATCCAATTTTTGCTGTAACCCTCTCAACTTTTTAGCACAAACTATGTGGGTGAAATGATGATACCATGCCAACTTTCAACCTTTTCAGAGTTCATTTGTAGTGCTTTTCAATTTCAGGGTCATTTAGCTCAAAAAGAATGAACTAATAGCAAAAAGAATGAACTTAAAATAATCAATTAAAATATTCTGTTACGATCAACTAAAACAAAACTATAATATTCTTCAATAGCAAAAAGAATCAACTAAAAAGCTTTTATAAAACTCTAATAGCAAAAGGAATCAACTAAAAAGCTTTTATAAACCTCTAGTATTTTTGAAACTAAAATTATATAAAATTTATGCAACTAAAAATTATCAAAGTATTTTCTGTTCAAAACATTAATGGCAAAATGAATTTCCATAAAGAATTTTTTTGTTAGAAACTTTAATAGCAAAAAGAATTATCATAAAGAATTTTTTGTTAGAAACTAAAATAACAAAATCTGTTTTTGAATATAATGTTAAAACACAGTAATATTAAATAGCAGGAAAAAGAATCACTCAAAAATCTATTTTTATAGTAAAGTTATTCACAAACTAGTGATTCACACAAATTTCAAAGAATTCAAATTTGAAAACTAATGGCACTAACAGAAAGTTTATAATTTTTGTGACCTAAGAGCAAAAAGAATTAAACAAAAACTGTGGTCAAACTATTGTCAAATCTAGTCAAACTGTGGTCAAACTATGGTCAAATTGTGGTCAAACTATGGTCAAACTACTTATTCAAGAAATATTAGTGTTAATAAATAATTATTGTTTTTTAGAATAATAATTTCAAACTCAAACGGTGCTTAATGCTCAAGTTCAACTCCTAAGGGTTAATAGGATTGACAACTTAGTTTTGTCAGGAAAACAACAAGTGCAGACTTGGAAACTAGGGGGAATAGAACTCGAAAGTTAAGCGTGCTCAGGCTGGAGTAGTGAGAGGATGGGTGACCGGCCAGGAAGTTAGATGATTTGGAATGAGTGGTTCATAATTGAGCAGTGATGAGGGGTGATTAGAGTGGGTGATAGAGATTGAACTATCAAATAATTCAGAAATTTGAAAATAAGAAAATATTCAAAAAAAATTCAAAATTTTATTTATCAAAAAAATTCAGAAAAAGAAAATTTCAAAAAAATTCCTCTAGTCCCGATTGGTTTTACCAACCGGGACTAAAGGTGGAGCTCCAGAGAGCGACCACGTGGAGGGCCTTTAGTCCCGGTTCGTAACACAACCGGGACTAAAGGGGGGGGGGGGGCTTTAGTCCCGGTTTGCGAACCGGGACAAATGGGCCTTATGAACCGGGACAAATAAGCCTTTTTCTACTAGTGGATTGACACCAGGTATTACATGCATCAGCCATCCAGGACAAGCTTCCTATTCTTGAAGTTAGCGATACTAACCATGTCGAAAATGGCAAAGCCGTAGGCGAGCAAGGCTGCGATGGCGGCGACGCCGGACACGAAGGGGGTGTCGACCACCTTGGTGAAAACGAGGCAGGGGAGGACGGCCGACGCTAGGAGGACCGGAGCGAGCGCGTAGAGAGCATGGCGGCGCACGGTCCCGACCGCAAACCAAACGAAGGCACCCACATAGGCCAGCTGCAGCAGTGTTGAGACCCCGTTGATCGTCAAAGACGCGACGGCGTCGGGGTAGTGCGGGAGGGCGTACATGAACATCGCGACACTGCTGAAGAGCGTGAGGATATGCCCGTACGACGTCCGGTCACCGGTGCCCTTGTCCTTGAAGATTGGCCCCAGGAAGGTGAGGCTGCAAAAATGTAGGCAGGTATGTACAATCTCTGTAAGAATTTAGGCCACATCCAGGGAAGGAAAAGCACATAATTTAATAAACATAACTAAGACGAAGTAGCAAAGCAATGCTACAAGAGACTGGCACAAGGGGATGGATTCAACAGTGACACACCTCTGATGGCAGAACTGCCCAAGAAACTGAAAAAAAGCAGGGGAGCATTGAGCTCCGGCCGGCGAATCCACGACGGCAACCTCTCGGGATGCCAGCACCAGCACGACGCAAAGGTCGTGCTTTTGTTGAACCTACGCGCACGTACAGGAACAGGAGGAGGCCAAGCAACGCCTAGGCCGGCGATCCGGCCGGCGCGCCGCCGCATCGGCATCGATGATGCCGTGCCGTCCTACTGGTGCACCACTAGCATGCTAGGCACACGGGAGCGCGCGAATGGACACTTCCGGCCTCCCCATCCCGATCCCCATCCCATGAATGGCAGCAAAGCAAGCAAATCCGCCACCTTTTTCAAGTTGAACCAACAACACCTACGCCGGCCGGGTGCTACTGCTTGCTCGGCGCGCGCACAGCGCCGCCGGATCGATCGAACCAAGAGAAAAAAGTAGCGACTTTTCAACCCGACCGGCCCCAACACCAAGGCGCGGGCACGTACGGGGCAGCACCTGCGCCGGCGATCGATTCCGCCGGCCGGGTGCTGCTGCATCGGCGCGCACACACTACACCTACACGCAGCGAGCGCCCCCATCGAATCCATCCAAGGCAGAAACAGAGAAACCTACGGAACCCGACGCCGACCGGCTCCAACGCGCCCACGAATCGGCAGCAGCATGCACAGGCAGCACATCATCGGAGACGGGAGGGGAGATCGAAGGAAGAGCACACTCACATGGGCGCCAGGGAGAGCAGGAAGGCGGTGCAGTTGCCAAGGATGGCGAAGCCCGTGAGCACCACCTCCGCCACCTTGGTGCGGCCGGCGACCGCGACCCCCGCCAGCAGGCCCCTCCCGCCGACGCCGGGCACTATGTACGACGGCATGGTTTCCTCAGGGGGAAATGGAGGGGGTGGGGAGGGAGAGACAGGGCAGGCAGGCCGGGGGTTTATGACGGAGGGGGTTTGTGGCTGGGTCTCCGGCCGCCTCTCCCACACCGCGCGCGCCACCCGTCTTTTCTCTTTCACAGTCTACTTTTACTTTAATGACGGTATCAAATATACGTATGCTAATTCGAAATTCGAAGGGAAGCACGAGCCCGCGCGATTTCCATTCCCTTTCCCGTGTGTCCAACGGAATTTTTGTACATCAATCGCCAGTAGTATGATTAATCAGCCGAGCATCTCCAGTTCTCCATTAGAGCCTCTGCACGTCGTCCCCTAAAATGGCCCGCGAAATTCTAGACCAACCTGTCCGGATGAAGTTTGCCATCCAACACCGTCCTGCATTAGTTCGCATCCACGCGTCCGTTTTCTCGCAAACCATAAGCAAACTAGGGGCCCTTTGTGGGAGTCTGAACCTTCGCCACGTAGGACTCCGACACCCCCGGCACACCCAAACCACATCGGGGGCCCGTGTTTCCATCCCTTCCGCCTTGCTTTGCATCCGCTTCCTCCCAGGCTGACGCCGCCGCTGTACCACACAAGCCGCCTGCCAAGCCCTTGTTGGACCTACGTGACTTTCGCTGCTCCGCCCCGTCACCATGCCGCTATTCCACCTCTCGTTCGTCCGCCGCCCAGGTACCATCCCGCATGCGGATGACATTCGCGGGGTCACCATGCCTGACGAGTGTTTGATGAAATGATCATCCTATTTTTTTTGACAATTTTTCTTCCTTTTTGAACCAATGGATTCATACATGGAGTACTTACATTGAGTCGTCCGACGAGGAGGATTATGCGGATGAAACAGTGACGATGTAGGCGGTCCTTGCAAACACGGAGCATGCGAAGAGCATGTTATCAATTTCAAGGGATCGATCAAGGATCATCGAGTTCTAAACGGATTATGGCATAGCGGTATTTGACGTTGATGGATGACTACTTTGCCCCGATGCCCTATTCGCGAACAATTTTTGCCGGCACTTTTGGATGCGAAAAAATGCGTTCGATCACCTGTAAAATGGCGTCCAGGCCTACGATGACTACTACTTCTTGAAGAAGGATGTTATAGAAAGAATTGGATTCTCTGGTTACCAGAAGTGCATGGCTGCATTGCGGATTGCATATGGCATGACTGCAGTTTTGTGGGACGAGTACCTCCCGATGTCTGAGAGCACATCCACATACGTTATGGTCAGATTTGCTACTGCTTTGGTCGAAGTGTTTGGACCTCTGTACTAGAGAGAAGCAATTGTCGCATACACCAAAAGGCTCATGACACTCTCAAAAGCAAGAGGATGGCAATGCATGCTCGGATGTCTTGATTGAAGATGGAAGAACTGACCATATGTTCTACAAGGGTAATATGAGGGCCATGTTAAGAATTCCACCATCATTCTTGAAGAAGTTGCATCACATGACCTTTGCATTTGGTATGCTTTCTTTGGTATGCCCGGGTCTCACAATGACATTAATGTGCTACAGCGGTCTCCATTGTTTGTTAGGCTGACTGAAGTACAATCTCCTCCATGCAACTACACTGCCAATGGCATGAATACAATATGGGCTAGTATTAGATTGACTATCTATCCTCCATGGGCAACCTTGGTCGAGACCATGTCTAAGTCAGTTGGTCAGAAAAAACCTCATCTTTCCTAAAGACAAGAAGGAATTAGAAAAGATGTGAAGAGGGCATTTGGAGTGCTCCAAGCCTGTTTTGTAGTTGTTCGAGGACGTGCAAAAGTATGGGATCATGCATAACATGATCGTGGAGGATGAGGGTGAAGATGCCGCTGGAGGTCTGGAATTTGAGAACATGGGTGATCCTATACAACTTCCAAATCAGAATCAGGCCACGTTTGATGAGTTTGTCCAAATGCATCAACAAAGTCGACATCGAGCAACTCATGACCAGCTTAAGGAAGATCTGATTGAGCATCTGTGGGCACTTAAAGGAGACAACTAGAACATATATATGTGTGAGTTGAATTCAAATATTAACTATTTTATTTCAAAGCTTAGTTGGATTGTAATATTTACATTTGAACTAGTGTCACATTTGAATATTTTCACTCATCAAAATTTGACATGCTATTATTTTGAGTGCTGCAAACTTTAAAAAAAGCGGATGTTTGGGGGACAAGATTGGATGGCCAGCTCCCCTATCCATCCCCGGGGACGAGTCCAGACCAGGTCGCAAACAAATAGTGTGTCCGTTTTAGTGGACACGTTGGAGATGCCCTTAGCACATAAATCCGGTTTACTATCCCAAAAATTGTCTCCAACAACGTAGCATATAAATGAGTCATTTACGGACGCGCCACGAATCCGAGATGTCGGATCGTGGGTTGTTGCCGACTCGGACGCGGGTCAAGCCATGTCTCCCTTACCATCCATGCCTATATATTGGAGGCGTCAGTAACCCTAGCAGCAATAACATCAAATGGCATCTACCTCCTTTCGCGCACCAACCGTCGTTCCATCCACTGCTATTGCTTTCGGCGATCCCATCCCGTCAGCCGTGTGCATGGCTGTACTGGAGAGCAGGCCCCTGGAACCCCGCCCTTTGCGATCCTGCACCGGGAGATGAGCGATTTGGTTTTGGGGGAGTGTCTCTGACACCACTGCTCGTCGCCGTTCGTCTTCGTCTGCAACTTCGACTACTTCCTCATCTTACTCGAGATCACCATGAGTCAGCAATCCGAAATTGACAAGAAGGCTGCCAAGGACAAGGCTGCTCAGGAGACTGCCGGCGCCGCCGCGGCTATCACTTGGCCGACTAGAGGGTATAACTTGTTTATCCCTCTCCTATTTGATTCCTGTGTTTGCCTTGCTTGTTGTTTATGTAGATGTATCTGTTATTTGCATATGACGAGCTTGGATGGTTAGATACCAGTACAAGATTAATACTGTAAATGCCATATTTATAATTTATTTTTGGATTAGATTATTAAAAAATTACTAATTTATCCAATAGTAGATTGGCGCCGCCGCCGCCGGGATGCAAGAACCCTTGTCCTTTGTTTGCTTTTTTTTTACATGGGAGTCGTTTGTTTGCTTGAGAGGAAGGCTATACGAATACTGTTTAACAAAACAATTGATAAGGAGTTGAGAAACATAATAACATACAGAACAGACATGCATGCATGATCAAATCAATCGACATGAAAGTACTAATCTATATTTTATGTTTACATCAACGACTCTATGATCCTCTGCCCTGTTCCTCTATAACAACCTCATTCCATTGATGAACTAGGAGGAGTCCCCAGCACACGGAGACGGCCATGCCGGTCCGGCGGTGGACGGTTCGAAGTATGCCAATATGATCGACGAGCCGACGAGGATGATGATGTAGAGCAGATTCCCCCACCATATGTTTTCTGCACCTGCTGTGCTGGTTGGCGTACGCACTCCCGACACAGTCCACTAGTAGAAAAAGGCCCATTTGTCCCGGTTCATAAGGCCCATTTGTCCCGGTTTTTGAACCGGGACTAAAGGGTCGGGACTAAAGCCCAGTACCTTTAGTCCTGGTTCGCCTATGAACCGGGACAGATAGGGCTCCACGTGGCCGCTGCGGCGAGCCCAGGCAGGAGGGCCTTTAGTCCCGGTTGGTAACACCAACCGGGACCAAAGTGCATCCACGCGTCAGCAGCTCAGGAGCTGGGGTTTTTGTTTTTTTTTGAAAGAGGGGGGGGGGGGGGTTTAGGGGTTTTGTAGGGTTAATTTAGGGGTTTCATATATTGTGTTAGCTAGCTAATAGAGAGAAGTGTCCTCTCTTATCTCTGTGCTTGGTCGACGCTACGTACTATACGTATAGAGAGGACTCGACACGCTAGCTAGTAAGCAAATGAAGGAAACCATTAAGTACACAAGATCGTCATGAACATATACAGAGAGAAGTGATCGACCTCCTCCTTCTCCGAGAGATTGGTCGAACAACAAGTTTTCGTATATCTATCCGACGCTACTAGCTACATATATACAATATAAGATCTCTTACAATCCCTAACATCTGATGTCAAGTTTCACATGGTATTCTCCGGCTGGATTGATGACGTGGTCAAGAAAGAATCCCGCCAATTCCTCTTGAATAGCTTTTATGCGATCTTGTGGTAGGAGTTCATCCCGCAGCTGCCAAATCTAATGGAAGAAGGGGGTCAATACATATATATGAATGAAACTCAACACAAATGATGGTAATAAAATAAAATTGTGAATATTATTGCTTACGCACTTCATATTGTTTTTCAGAGTAGCCCCGCTTAGAGGTCGTTGCGTTGTAGATGTACTCGCAAATGTAGTATCCACAAAAATTATTCCCGCCTTCCTGCCACAACCACTTTACGAGAAATAGAGGTCAATCAAACTGATAATCAAGCATTATAAATGGTATTGATGAAACCAGCTAGAATCAATGGGAGATGCGCGGAACTAGCTAGTAGTACTCACTTTCGGGTGTGTAAATCGCAGCTCCCCCGGCAGTCCCGGAGCTTCTGCGGTGAACACTTTCCAAACCCTGAGAGACAAAGAAAATAATTACTTGATATCAGGAAATGAACAAAGTTGCCGATATGGTGCGATAATGATCGATTGAACTTACTTCTGGAGCATTTCAGTCATGGCCGCATACTCCTTGGGATCTTTTCGTCTTGAGTCTAAGACGGTTACTAGTCCCTGCTCAAGCTTAATCTCTAGGAGAATAAAGTGGAAGCTGCGCACGCATGCATAACTCATCAATTACATTACTATAACCTCGAGTAATAAGGGAAACCGAATATGCAGAAGACAGTAACACTCACTTGAAGTTGTAAGGAAAGAGTATTTTATCTTTGTTTTAATTTTTAAGCAATGATTGTAGCAATTTGGCCTCGGTTTCTTTCGGATTATATTTAATCGTCCATTCATCTATGAGATTTGTGTTAATGAACCTAATATCATAGATTTGTGCATTTCTGCATTCGACGATCTTCAATCTGCATAATATAGTGACGATAATTATATATACATGCAATGAAAGAGCTGAGCTATATATAGAGACTTAATTACAGAAGTATAGTACTTACAGACAGTAGCAAGTGATGATTATTTTATCGAGGTCCTTTTGATTGAAAATCTGGAAGAACTCCTCAAATGGAACAGACAACAGATCAATTCCAACGAGGTCGTGCTCCTCTTTAACTCTCAGCGTCAAAATATCCTTCCTAGACTTGCAGGTGTCCATGTACCACTTATGGAATCTTCGCATCATCGTTGTTACAGGAGGATCACCAGGTCTGACGAGAGGCTTCCCGTACTCGTATTTGTGTTCGTCCACCTCTATTGTATCAAAATGTGCATCGTCGGGCAGGTAATCACCAGGATTGGTACCGGGCAGCATCCCCGGCAGATTTGCGACGATATCGCTAGACACCTTGAGCGGGGGGCACGATTGGTTTGCCTGTTCACCGAGCTGGGGAATTTTGTTCCCACTTCTCTGTTCTTGTAACCTTTTGTCACTTGAAGTAGTTCCCGACCGGCGCGCTCCTTCCACTGCCTTTTTAAGAGCGCGGACATGGTTGTCAACCGGCGGAGGCGGTGGTGGTCGCTTCAGGTTCTTCAAAGTGCGCTTCAATTTCATCGGATCTATCTTCTCCTTCGGAGGTGGATTTTTCTTTGCAAAAAAGTCCTTCACTTGGGCTTGACAGATCTCCGTGTTTTCCTCCTCGGTCATCTCGTATGGTAACTTCTCTAGAGGCCTGAGAGATGGACCGAATATGTATTGCCTCCCGCCTCTGGCTGTACTGCTAGACGTCGGAGCAGCCGGAGCGGCTGCGGCTGTCTTCCTTCGTTGCTTACGAGGCGGAGAAGGAGGCGGAGTGCTACGACGCACCGGAGCAGCCGGAGCGGCGACGGCTGTCTTCCGTTGTTGCTGACGAGGCAGAGGAGGAGGCGGGCTGCTCGGACGCGCTGGCGCAGGAGGAGAAGGAGGCGGAGTGCCGCCACGCGCCGGAGCAGCTGGAGAAGGAGGCGGAGTGCCGCCACGCGCCGGAGCAGGCGGAGAAGGAGGCGGAGTGCCCTGATCACTCGCCAGAGGAGGAGGCGGAGTGCCCTGACTCGCCGGAGGAGGAGGCGGAGGCGTCCAGTTCGGAAGGTTGATGAGCTCCTTCCGCCATAGACATGGAGTCTTCAGAGCAAGACCCAGCTGAGTCTCCCCTTCACCGGTAGGGTGGTCAAGCTGGAGCTCCTCAAATCCCTCCGTTATTTCATCGACCATCACAACAGCATAGCCTTGTGGAATCGGAAGGCAGTGAAAAGTTGCGCCGGGTTGAGGAGGTGCCACAGAGCTGACAGCCGCCTTGACTTTGAGGTGCTGCCACTGCGTCATAAGGTGGCAATCTTGAGCCTCCGTGATAGCATCCACGGGGTAGCTGGGAGCCGTGAAGTCAGGCTGCTGAAGGACCTCGGTGGAAGCCACGCTGCTTCTCCGCTGAGATGGAGGGGTATCTTCTGGGGTAGCTCCGGCAGGTCGCTGGCTCTGAACTAGTAGTGCTTGTTCCTCTAGCGCTCGTACCCTTGCAGTCAGCGACTGCAGTTCGGTCTGCTCCACTTTCCTCCTCCTCTCCCGGGTTTTGTAACCGCCTGCGTTGGGAAACCCAACCTTCCACGCAACGGAGCCTGCCGTGCCTCGTGTTCGTCCTGGGTGCTCAGGATTCCCGAGGGCCTGTGTGAGCTCGTCGTTCTCTCTGTCGGGAACGAACGTCCCTTCCTGCGCTGCGGCGATATACTTCTGAAGCTTCTTGACGGGTATTTCAAGTTGCTCCTTCGTCCAACGGCACTTCCCTGTTTTAGGGTCCAAGGTTCACCCAACCCCGAAGAACCAAGTCCTTGAACGGTCTGGCCAGTTCAATGTCTCTGGTTCGACCCTTTATCAAGCAGGTCCTTCTCAGCCTTGTCCCACAACGGCCGGGCTTTGAGGTAGCCACCTGACCCCGTGCGATGGTGATACTCCTTCTTTGCATCATTTTTCTTGTCTGTCCCTGACATCTTCTTACTCTTCTCCGATGTCTTGTGGGCCACAAATGCGGGCCAGTGATCTCTTATCTTCTCAAATCGGCCGGTGAATTCTGGAGTCTTCCCTTTGTCGACAAACGTTGATTTCAACTCATTCTTCCACCTCCTGAATAGATCTGCCATCTTCTTAAGAGCATGAGCCTTGACCAATGGCTCTATAACTGGCTTATCCGGATCCTCCTCTGGCGGTAGGGTGAAATTTGCCTTCAGCGCGGTCCAAAGATCATCTTTCTGTCTATCGTTGACAAAAGACACTTGAGGGTCTTCGCTCTTAGGCTTATTCCATTGGTGGATGCTGATCGGGATCATGTCCCTAACAAGAACCCCGCACTGAGCAGAAAATGCTTCCTTAGTCCGGCTGGGTTCAATCGGTTGGCCATCGCCCTTGATTGCTGTGATCGTGAACCTTTCATCCTGGCGCAACCTTTTCTTCGGGCCTCGTCTCGTTACCGAAGTTTGGCTCGATCCGGAGGGCTAGAAAAGAAGAAAGAAGAGAGTTAATATGTGTACATACCAAAACAATTAATGCATCAATTAGCTAGTCAGCACAGGCTTAATTAATATATATACCTCGCCGGACTTTGCAACAGCTCCTTCCTCCGTTCGCTCACCGGAGCCATCATAATCATGTCCTTCCACCTCCATTGTTCGATCACCGGAGCCTGCTTCACTCTCTCCTTCCAGACCATCGGTGTCGTTGAGAAACGATAAGATATCACCTCCGCCGAGGATTATGTCCCCCAACAACTGTTCTGCTTCGATGTCTCGGTGCTCCATAGTTTCTGCAAATATTACAACATGACAATTAATATACAAACATGACAGATGGATATATTAGTTCAAACGTAGACCTAGCTAGCTCGACGCTTCTACGGTTTGGGGTGGCCTCGACAACTCTTCTAGGGTTTGGGGTGGCCTAGGCAACACTTCTAGTGTTTGGGGTGGCCTCGACAACGCTTCTAGGGTTTGGGCCGGACCGCCTCTCTCATTAATGTCCGACGTCCGGACCGACAAGGGATTTAACAAAATGACGCCATTCTGGATGTGCAGAAAATGGTCCATATTTTTCCTGATCTCATCTACCCTTCTATATGTCACGTTGTCTAGTGTCAAAGAATTTAAGAAAACCATGACTTCAACATTAGCCGGAAATGACAGGCGTATAACGGTACGAAGCTCTTCAAAGTTGTTTTGGAACGGAGTTCCCGATAGAATAATTCGCTTTTTGGTACAAAGTTCAGCAAGAGGTCATAAAAAAATTGGATCAACTTGTGCACATCCATAATGGGGGCATTCTTGATAAATCTAAATATGTCAAAATTCAAACTTTGACATATGATCAAACTTTGATATATGTCCACCGCGATATAAAATAATACATAGACTTGTTCGGGCGAGAGGGGGTTGATCGACGTCCCCCCTCATGTCGAAGTTACCGGAGTTATCTTCTAGCGGTTTGGGTGGCCTCGAAAGTTTGTCGGGTAGGGGCGGGAGGGGGTAGGAGATCGACAACGCTTTTTTTCTAGGGTTTGGGTGGCCTCGAGAGTTGGTCGCCCGGTATATCGAGAGGGGGGTGAACATTTTACCTTAGTAACTTAGAAAAAAAATATTATCGAGGAGGGGGTACGTATATCGACCACCCCCCCTCATGTCGAAGTTATCGGGGAGGGGCTATATCGACAACGACATACATATAGCCACATACATATAAAAAAATTCTATGAACATCCATACATACATATAGCCACATACATATATATGGCTATGAAAAAAAATTCATCATATAAAAAAAATGTTATCGGGGAGGCGGTATATCGCAAACTTTGACATAAATGACTTTGATCATGCACAATTTTCCTATACATAAAAATTCTATGAACAAAAAAATCATAAAAAATCTATGAACATAAAAATTCTAACTTTTGCATATTCTTTGCATATATGAACATACATACATAAATTATACATACATGGAAAAAAATTGCTATGAAAAAAAAACATCATATATGAACATTTTGTATATACATCCATACATACATACATGGACAAAAAATGCTATGAACAAAAACATCAATTTTGATCCAATCTTGGCATCGAACTACAACCCAATTTTTCCTTGCTAAAAAAATTATGAATTTTTTACACCTTGTAGTCCTTCCAACTAAACCCTTAAGTCCAGAAGGGCAGCCCCAATTTCATCTAGCAAGTCCACCAAAAAAATTCATGTAGTTTCTGTCCAGCACTAAATTTTAATAAAACTTGCACTAAGAAGTTTTTCCTTTTATCAAACCAACTTAACCATGTTCACTAACATCCAAGGAGACATCATCCTGCCAAGTTTCACATAAAACAAAGTTCCCTAGCAAGCCCTAGCATTTCATCAAACACCTTGTGGACATGGCTAAAACTTTGCACTGAACCAACTTCACCATCATCACATACATGGAGGAAGGACAGAGGAGAGGGGTGGGAGGGAGCAGGGAGTACCGGCCTGGCCGGCGGGCACTGGTGCGGCGGCGTTGACGGCAGGGTAGGGGCGTGGCGGGGCGTCGGGGCAGGGCAGGGGTGCGGCGGCGTTGGCGTCGAGGTCGAGGCAGGGGCGCACGGCGTCGGCGTCGGGGCAGGGCAGGGGCACGGGGCGATGGCGACGAGGAGCGGGCGGCGACGGCGACGGCGACCTCGGGGCGGCGACGGCGAGCACGGGCAGCCTGGCGGCGTCGATGAGCTCGGCGTCGTCGGGGGGCAAATGCTCGATCAAAACTGAAAAATTCCTAAGTCCTGCTTATATACATAGAGCATTAGTCCCGGTTTGTGGCACCAACCGGGACGAATGCCCCCCTTTGGTCCTGGTTCGTGGCACCAACCGGGACCAAAGGTCTCTTTTCAGCAGCCCAGTTGGTGCCACCAACCGGGACCAATGCACCCCTTTTGTTCCAGTTGGTGCTACCAACCGGGACCAAAGGCCTGGCGCTGGCGCGGTGCGGTGGGATGTTTAGTCCCACCTCGGTAGTTGAGAGAGCTCGAGAGTGGTTTATAAGCGCTGCTGCGCCGACCCTCTCGAGCTCCTCTCAACTGCAGGCTTTCGGGCCTACTCTGCTACTCTTGCCCGTGGGCCTGCTGGGCCTCTGCGGGCCTGAATCCTGGCCCATGGATGGGTTTCTAGTCGTATTCAGGCCGTGGTTGCCCAGTAGGTGGCATTTTTTTTTCTAGTTTTTTTGTTTTCTTTTCTGCTTTATTTATTTTATTTTGTTTCTACTTACAACAAAATATAAACTGTTTTTCAGTGATTCTTTTTGCTTTTAGGTAATAAAAATTATAAACTTGCTGTTAGTGCCATTAGTTTTCCAATTTGAATAGTTTAAATTGAATTCTTGAATTTGTTGTGTGAATCATAGTTGTGATTGAACTTTACTTATAAAAAAGATTTTGGAGTGATTCTTTTGCCGCTTTTAATTATACAGTTTTGATCATTATATTCAAAAAACCGTTTGTGTTACTAGTTCTAACAAAAACATCTTGATGATAATTCCTTTTGTATTAAAGTTTCTAACAAAAAAAGTTACTTCATGAAACACTTCTCTTTCTTGCTTTTAAGTTGTGAAGCAAAAATTATTTGAAACTCCAGACTTTTTGTGTGTTCACAATGAACCATTTTAAAGCCACATCATCAATTTTCAACCCTTTCTGAATTAATCTGTTATTTTCATGCAGTTAATGATTTTGAGCTTAAATGACCCTGAAATTGAAAAGCACTTCACATGAACTCTGAAAGAGGTTGGAAATTGCATTCATATCATTCATTTCACCCACATAGCATGTGCTAAAAAGTTGAAGAGGGTTATGGCAAAAAAACTAGATGCACTTCGTGTACAAACAGGACAATCTCTTTCGAAGTTATCAGGGTTTCGGACAAAAACTCATCTGTTACAAAGGGATTCATGTTTTTGAAGCTTATTGAACTCCAGGACTTTGGTGTTCAAAGAAACCATTCAAAGCCACATCATCAATTTTCAACCCTTTCGAATTATCTGTTATTCGTTTCATGCATTTACTGATTTTTGTTGAGCTAAATGACCCCTGAAAGTGAAAATTAAAAGCACTTTCACATGAACGCTGAGAGGTTGAAAATTGGAATCAAGCAGCATTCACCCACATAGCATGTGCTAAAAAGTTGAGAGGGGGTACGGAAAAAACTGGGATGCACTTTGTGTACAAAGTGGACAATCGCTTTAGACAAGTAGCAGGGGTTTCGGAAAAAACTCATCTGTTACAAAGGGATTTTCATTTTTTAAAACTTATTTGAACTCCAGACTTTTTGTTGTGTTCAAAATGAACCATCAAAGCTACATCATCAATTTTCAACCCTTTCTGATATTGTATTTTCATGCATTCACTGATTTTTTTGAGCTAAAATGACCCTGAAATTGAAAAAGACTTCACAGTGAACTCTGGAAGAGGTTGAAAAATTGGCATCATATCACTCTTCACCACATAGATGTGCGATAAAAAGTTGAGAGGTTATGGCCAAAAAAACTAGATGCACTTCGTGTACCAAAAAGGACCAATCTAGTTACGAAGTATCAGGGTTCGGACAAAAAACTTCATCTGTTACAAAGGGATTTCATTTTTTGAACCTTATGAACTCCAGATTTGTTGTGTGTTCAAAATGAAACCATTCAAGCCACATCATTCAATTAACCCTTCTGAATTCATCTTGTATTTTTCATGAATTACTGCATTTGTTTGGAGCTAAAGACCCGAAATTGAAAAGCACTTCACATGAACTCTGAAGAGGGTTGAAAATTGGCATCAGCTCATCATTTCCCCCACCTAGGCATGTGACTCTAAAAAGTGAGAGGGACGGAAAAAAACTGGATGACAGATTCGTGTACAAAAAGGAGGACAATCTCTTTCGAAGTATCAGGGTTGTCGGACAAAAACTCTGCTGTTACAAAGGGATTTCATTTTTTTAAAACTTATTTGAACTTCCAGATGTTGTGTGTTAAAAAATGAACCATTCAAAGCACATCATCAATTTTCAACCCTTCTGACTTCATAGTTATGTTTTCATGCATTCACTGAGTTTTTTGAGCTTAAATGAACCCTAAATTGAAAAGCACCTTGACATGAAATCTGAAGAGGTTTGAAAGATTGGATCATATCATCTTCACCCCATAGCATGTGAGAAAAGTTGAGAGGTACGGCAAAAAACTGGAGCACTTCGTGTACCAAAAGGGCCAATCTCTTTCGAGGATTGAGGGTTTCGGACAAAAACTCATCTGTACAAGGGAGTTTCATTTTTTGAAACTTTTGGACTCCAGACTTTTTGCTCTGTGCTGAAAGAACCATTCAAAGCCATATTCTCAAACTTTTCAACCCTTTCTGACTTCATCTGTCTTCACTTTTTCTTCACTTGTGTTCCTTCTGTTATGACGCGTAACCATGGAATTCTTCATCGCTAACAGGGTGATTTGGGTCAGCCTTGACTTGGACGGGAGAATTTCATGAAACTTTTCATACTTATAGACAGTCTGTCTACCCTCACTCCCACGATGTCTCTTGTCCTGAAAGAACATGTGGGCTTTGGCTCATGTTGAGTTCGCTTCCATCTTTCGTTTCGCGGTTTGGTAGTACCAGGTTCCTTGCCTTACAGGGTACAGGTGAAGAAGAGGACAGCTGCAACCGCGCCACATCATGGTAGGACGAAATGGTTCGTCTGTGGACCCAAGGATTGTTCAGATCCACTGTTGGTCATCGTAATGGGCTCTACCTGTACCCCGCCTCCTGACAGATTGACCCATTTGCACTTAAACAAGGGACCTTCCTTAAAATCAGGTCGTAGTCAAAGTTCAATATGTCCACTATGTACATAATATGTGTCCTTTCCCCTCTTGGTTGCTGCATCAAAGCGGACACCGCGGTTTTGGTGGTGCCGTTTGAATCTTGGGCTCGATCGTGTGTACCATGTATTCCCATTTATCTCGTATCCTGTGAAGTCAATACAGTCGAAGATGGTCCCCTGGACAACGAGTTACAGCTCATAGAAACTAGTTTGTGTCACTATGAGAGTGGTTCAACCAACTGCCGAAAAAGGTCCTGATGTGTTCACAGTAATCCAGTCGTCACATGCTAGGGTGTTTGGAGCGCAGACATGTTCGGTGTTCATCGACATACGGGGTCACCAAGGTAGAGTTCTGGGTAGAAACATTAATCTGTTATTTTCAAGGGCAGGGGTGCGGCGGCGTTGGCGTCGAGGTCGAGGCAGGGGCGCACGGCGTCGGCGTCGGGGCAGGGCAGGGGCACGGGGCGATGGCGACGAGGAGCGGGCGGCGACGGCGACGGCGACCTCGGGGCGGCGACGGCGAGCACGGGCAGCCTGGCGGCGTCGATGAGCTCGGCGTCGTCGGGGGGCAAATGCTCGATCAAAACTGAAAAATTCCTAAGTCCTGCTTATATACACAGAGCATTAGTCCCGGTTTGTGGCACCAACCGGGACGAATGCCCCCCTTTGGTCCTGGTTCGTGGCACCAACCGGGACCAAAGGTCTCTTTTCAGCAGCCCAGTTGGTGCCACCAACCGGGACCAATGCACCCCTTTTGTTCCAGTTGGTGCTACCAACCGGGACCAAAGGCCTGGCGCTGGCGCGGTGCAGTGGGATGTTTAGTCCCACCTCGCTAGTTGAGAGAGCTCGAGAGTGGTTTATAAGAGCTGCTGCGCCGACCCTCTCGAGCTCCTCTCAACTGCAGGCTTTCGGGCCTACTCTGCTACTCTTGCCCGTGGGCCTGCTGGGCCTCTGCGGGCCTGAATCCTGGCCCATGGATGGGTTTCTAGTCGTATTCAGGCCGTGGTTGCCCAGTAGGTGGCATTTTTTTTCTAGTTTTTTTGTTTTCTTTTCTGCTTTATTTATTTTATTTTGTTTCTACTTACAACAAAATATAAACTGTTTTTCAGTGATTCTTTTTGCTTTTAGGTAATAAAAATTATAAACTTGCTGTTAGTGCCATTAGTTTTCCAATTTGAATAGTTTAAATTTGAATTCTTTGAAATTTGTGTGAATCACTAGTTTGTGATTAACTTTACTATAAAAATAGATTTTGGAGTGATTCTTTTTCCTGCTATTTAATATTACAGTTTTTATCATTATATTCAAAAACAGTTTTTGTTACTTTAGTTTCTAACAAAAAAAATCTTTATGATAATTCCTTTTGTTATTAAAGTTTCTAACAAAAAAAGTTCTTCATGAAAATTCTTCTTGCTTTTAATGTTTTGAATAGAAAATACTTATTTGAACTCCAGACTTTTTGTGTGTTCAAAATGAACCATTTAAAGCCACATCATCAATTTTCAACCCTTTCTGACTTCATCTGTTATTTTTCATGCATTTACTGATTTTTTTGAGCTAAATGACCCTGAAATTGAAAAGCACTTCACATGAACTCTGAAGAGGTTGAAAATTGGCATCATATCATCATTTCACCCACATAGCATGTGCTAAAAAGTTGAGAGGGTTATGGCAAAAACTAGATGCACTTCGTGTACAAAAAGGACAATCTCTTTCGAAGTATCAGGGTTTCGGACAAAAACTCATCTGTTACAAAGGGATTTCATTTTTTTGAACTTATTTGAACTCCAGACTTTTTGTGTGTTCAAAATGAACCATTCAAAGCCACATCATCAATTTTCAACCCTTTCTGACTTCATCTGTTATTTTTCATGCATTTACTGATTTTTTTTGAGCTAAATGACCCTGAAATTGAAAAGCACTTCACATGAACTCTGAAGAGGTTGAAAATTGGCATCATATCATCATTTCACCCACATAGCATGTGCTAAAAAGTTGAGAGGGTTACGGAAAAACTGGATGCACTTCGTGTACAAAATGGACAATCTCTTTCGAAGTATCAGGGTTTCGGACAAAAACTCATCTGTTACAAAGGGATTTCATTTTTTGAAAACTTATTTGAACTCCAGACTTTTGTGTGTTAAAATGAACCATTCAAAGCCACATCATCAATTTCAACCCTTTCTGACTTCATCTGTTATTTTCATGCATTCACTGATTTTTTGAGCTAAATAGACCCTGAAATTGAAAAGCACTTGACATGAACTCTGAAGAGGTTGAAAATTGGCATCATATCATCATTTCACCCACATAGCATGTGCTAAAAAGTTGAGAGGTTACACGCAAAAACTGGATGCACTTCGTGTACAAAATGGACAATCTCTTTCGAAGTATTAGGGTTTCGGACAAAAACTCATCTGTTCAAAGGGATTTCATTTTTTGAACTTATTTGAACTCCAGACTTTTTGTTGCTGAAATGAACCATTCAAAGCCATATCATCAATTTTCAACCCTTTCTTGACTTCATCGTCTTCACTTTTTCTTCGTTTTCGCTTTTTCTTTGCTTATTCGCCGTAACCATGGATATTCTTCATCGCTACAGGGTGTTGGGTCAGCCTTGACTTGAATGGCAGGGAATTTCAATTCAAAACATCAACACACCACATATCATCAACAAAAAAACAACTCAAACACATTCAATATAATCAAACCAATCATACAATCAAACAATCACATACAACAACACAAACAAACAACAATATCATTTCAAACACAAAAAACACAAAACAACAACAAAAAACGCCCAACAAAAAAACAAACACACCTCATACATCACATCACAAACAAAACCACACAACCCCACCACAAATCAAAACCCACCTACCTCAACATAAATCATTCCACACACACAACAATTCAAAGTTCAAAAATATTCACACATTCATATCAAATCACAAAAAAATACACAATAAAACAAGTTCAAATCACAAACCAACAAATACAAATACAACAAACAAAAATCAACAAATAAAACAACAAGCAAAAAAAAAACATCTACCACATAATCACCCACCTACAAACACACCAATCATCACAT